>DWAJ01006663.1:0-10143 GCA_018238005.1 Eurema mandarina | reverse complement strand
AACATATATGTCTTATATTACAAAGTATACAACAAAGTCGCCTATGTTATATATAACCTTAAATCTTTATAAGTACACAACCGATTTTTATGCGTTTTTTTATCAGAGTGATTCATGAGGAAGGTGTGGATACTTAAAGTGAACATTTTTTTTTACTCAAAACGGGACAAAATTTTTTAAGCTTCAGGTTAAACGCAAGGGTCTGGCGGGTAATTCAAATTTAAAAAATTTTTTAAGAATGTATGTAAATATCGTTATGTAAATATTATTATCGCGAAATCAAAAATCCTCTCTTAGTTTTGCCTAAACTGTCAACAAATCTAAAAAAACTGTTTAAAATTTAAATTTAAACAAAAACATCTAGCCTTCAGGTAGAAAAACACAACTTTATTTTTCTTTATTCAGAATAAGTGTAACTTAATGGAATTAGTATTCAGTATAATTATTTTAGCGTTGTTTCACAAAACGGAACAATTTTGCGTTCCGGCACTTTATTTGGGGACAACGGGACAGGTGACCAAGAAAAGGGACAGTCCCGTTCAAAATGGGACGTATGGTCTCGCGATTATACGCGAGATACGAGCGCGATTCTACCGATGCGCAGCTATTCTCGTCCAGCGCTAAACATCCGTGACGCGACCTATACTAGATATGAAAAATGCAAGTTAAACCGCGTATCCCGATAAAATCAATGGTTTTAAAGATGCAAACATAGGGTCTGACAAAAGAAAGCGACTTCGTTTTATACTATGTAATGATTTTGATTTTTGTTTCATAAATTTTAAGACTTTTACCTAGATTATACAGAAGAAGGAATCTGTATTCGAATATAATCCTACTATACGAGGTGAGAGACAATCACAAATGCCGTGTCAAGAGGTCTCTCAAAAATCCTGAGAGTTCGTGCGCACTGTGGGTTTGTTTTAAATAAACTTTATAAATAAAAACATATTTAGACGAAAAATTTCAGTGCGTAAGGGGTACAAAAGATTAGTTTCTCATCGTAATCGTATTTTGGTTTAGATGGAGAAAATTACCTATTATGTTTAATGCATTATGTTTAGATATGTCTAATCATAGACATGTAAAGTATAGACTGGTCAACTAGGTCCAGGCATTGTTGAGTTATGCGCTAACTTAAATTTCTTGCTGTTGAGTTGATAAAACAGTCATTAAATTTTGACTTTTAGAGAGAGAGAGAGAGAGAGAGAAATATTGCGTAGGCAGAGACTTTAAGAAACAAACATTTTTTTCATTCAACAGTCATAAAGTAAGCAAAATAAATAAAAAACAAATCAAATTAAATTGCTCCTGCACTTAGATGAGCTTCAATATAAATATATATAATAATAATATTGCTATAGGCAGAGATTGCTATTTAGCAATAAGGCCGCCTCTTGTACATTATATTGTGTAACTTTTTACATGTACTTTTTTAATTTTGGATGTAATGTACAATAAAGTCTTATAAATAAATAAATAAATAAATATAGACAATAACAATAAATAGATAGCCCCGCAGTGCGTACAGGGCCTGTAGTAATATAGCGCCGAATAATCCTTGAGTGCGCTCAAACCTCAACCCTCGATTGTACTTTTGCCGGAATTCTGCGGTCTCCATTTTTAATACGAGGACATGTCAAATGCTTTGTTATTCAAAGATGTTAGATTTACATCAATTTTGCCTTATTTTTTTTATTTTTTAGGTAATGGTTGCAAACTGACAATTTTAAAAAGATGTTTTTTGAAGCACTACAAATTGTTGTGCATCTGGGAAGGAAGGATGAGATGTCGGCTAGAAAAGGAATATGGGCATTCAAAGCTCCCATTGGCAACGACAAAGTGATAGTTCCGTTTTATCAAGAAGTCAGCCCTTGATGTAGGTTTTTGGTTCCACCACAGACCACTCATCATAGATAATAAATTTCTACATCTATCTAAACTAAATATTTTAACATTTTAGCTTTGTTCCTCACTATAAGATTTATAAACTTCAAAGTTTTTTGTTTAGTTTATGGCGCAATAAATGTTAAGTAAACTAAAGAAAATGAAAAATGTCTTTAAATCAATACATATAATAAAAACTTAACGAGTCGCTGTCTGTACATGGATGATATATGAGAAAAAATATTATAGGAGACCTTTATTAATAACATAGAACCCAAAACAATGGTTTTTGGAATTTTTGTCTATTTGTCTGTTTGTTTGTGAACGCTAATCTCAGAAACGGTTCATCCTATCTAGATGGGGTTTTCAATAATGTAGTGTAGTAAGCTTCCCTTAACATTTAGTGTTTGATTCATGTCAAACGGTTGATAAATAGAAGGTTTTGTCAATTTAAAGAATCCCGTTAAACTTGCTGAACGTTTGTTGGCGCGGGTTAGGCATTTTCAAATATGCTGCCAAAGTCACTTTTCTACGCGGGCGAAGTCACTGGCACAGCTAGTTGTTTATAAAAATGAAAATACATAAAGCAAGTAAACTTACTTCCAAATAATAACATTTAAATCTGATACTCAATATTCAATATTCCTCATAAAAAAACTATGACATTGATCAATACAAGAAATCCATAGTAATCCAGTTTTTGATATCTCAAAGGGCTACGCATAGCTATAAAAGGCATCTATATGTAAATATTTATGCCCAAATTGAGTTCAATTTTAACCAAAGCAGCGAAGCGCCGTCTATGAAAGAAACTTTTTGAGTGGTGTGTCAAGTTATAAGCTTAAAGGATACTTAACCATCTTGTCAGCCAAATGTAGAATTATTTAATACTAGCTGTTGCCTGCGACTTCGTCCGCGTGGACTTTCATATAAACTTTGACCCCCCTCTTCCCCGCTTATAACCCTTTTTTTTCGTTTGCGCGTGAAAGCATAAAATTATAAAAAGTTTCAACCCCTCCCTTTTAGGAGTTTTAGGGTGATGGAAAGACAGACAGACAGACGGACAGAGTTACTTTCGCATTAATAATAAATTATTTACGTATTTACATGTAACATTTATATTATAAAGAGTAAGGGATTGAGAATTTTACTTTTATTAATAAATAAATAAGAATTTTTACCTAAAAATTCCTATTTATTAAACAAAAACAGGTACCAGTGAACCTTCACTGGTACCTGTTTTTGTTTGAAACTGTAGTACAGAATGTAGTACCAACGCCTAAATTATTACTGCCAATGTGTGTGGTGTGTGTGTACACTTTGATTAGTGATCTCCATTATTATAGTATCCATATCCATAGATCATAATATAAGAAAATGTTAATGTATTAAAAATATACTATCGTTGCCTGGAAGAAATGGCTTACAGTCATAAGGCCACCATTTAGACGTGTCTGTATTCTTCTGATTTTTGTATATATGTTTTTACGTTAATACATGTAATAAAGAACACTGTGCCCACTTCGTTGGGCATGATGTTAATTATCCTTTACGGTTTTTTATATACCCTATAACACTCAGCAATAATGTGGCTTTCTATTGGTGAAAGAATTTTTAAAATCGGTTCAGTAGATCTCGAGATTACTCCTTAATTTAACAAACACACAAACTTTACTTCTTTATATATTAGTATAGATAGATAAATAAACGCTTGCATCTTATAAATTAAACCACTATCTGTAGCGGTCGGAACCAGAGTCGTGGTAAGATGAAAAACCTGACCGATCCAATTTCATTACCGAACTATTTTATGGCCACTGTCTCCTTTACGTGTTATACAGCGTGTTTCTTTTTATATTAATTTAATTAAAAAAATCATAGTCAAACATATTAATTTAACTTCGCTATATGTAGTAATAACAATCGTCAGAGTATTGCAAACCTTCAATGTACAACCGGTAATATATTTTTCTATTAAGAAATATTCGCTTCATATGCGTTTTGCCATTTTTTATTTGCAATTCGTTAGTTGTGAAACTAAAAGGAAATATTTTAAAACGAATTTCTATGTATTTTAACTACTGTTTTGTTAGTAAAATAATCTTTGTGTATCTCTAAGGACAAATATTTTTATTCATCTTTATAAAATAATAGTCATATATTAATAGTATATAGAGTAATATTTAAAGTATTAAAATGGAACATTATACTGAAAATCTAACTATTTAACATTTAAGAATATTTGATGTTTAAAAACATTAGATATAATTAAATCAATATAATTAAATAATGACCAAATAATTGTCCTTTTCAACTTATTTTAGTAACAAAAATATTTTTTTATTAATTATTTCAAAAAAGTAGTTCTAACATTATTCGCAATAATAAACCTACAATATATTTTTCTCATATTAGAACACCCTCTATACAAAACAGATTACTCTTATAAGAGCTGTAAAAGTTTATAGGCAGTTAAAGGACATGGTATCGATTACCGTATTAAATTGTAGCCTAATGATATGACTGTCTTTCGATTATAATGTTATATACAGAGTGTTCTTAATTAACGAAAAAGGTCTGTATAGTGAATTTAATCAATGATAATAGATTATGGATAAAAATAATGTTTTTAATCAAAGATTTTTAAAGTTTTTCAATATTATTTTTAGATGATGAGTCATGCCTTATAAAATATTCTTAAATTAAAATTCAATGTAGTCGCCTGTATATCTCTAAAAACAATAAAAAATGGTGTCGTTATGAGTTGTTTCTTTTGCAAAATTCACATGAAATGGTACTAGGGTCCATTTTAATAAATTTTTATTAGACATATGTTGTAAAGATTTCTGAAATTGATTTTCTGAGTCTCTTTACTACAAAAGTGTAGAGGCACTTATCAAATATTTCGCGATCTCTCTACATTACAGCTTGTTTCCTAACTAACCTTTTTTTATGTTGCCATGATTCTTTTACATTGCCATATACAAAATATCATTGTCCTTCACAAAAAGCTCAGAACCGGTTCCGTACAATATTTGACATAGTAAAGATTCCGGGAACAACTGTCCAATTTAAACAGCTTACCGAAATTAATTCCGTTTCGGTTCGGGCACGTCAAACAGACACTGTGTGACTTTAGTTTTGCGAATTACAAATTCTATTAAGTAGGTGGGTTCTCGGGGATTCGAATGTATGTGTATTCAGGAGTGACAAATTTTACTTTTAACGTAGAACGTGTTATAGTGAAAAATAACGTTGGGTTGATTGATTTAAATCAATTAGTATTTGTCGACCGCTTGGCGCAGTGGTAACACAACTGCTTTCTGCGCGAAGGGTCGTGGGTTCGATTCCCACACCGGAAAAATATATTTGTGATTTACATTTGTATTTTTCTGGGGTCTGGGTGTTGCTATGTATGTATTTACAAAAGAAAAGTATGTATATGTAATTTATTCCGTTATCTAATTGCCATAACACAGCTTAGCTTAGGACTTGATGGCGGTGTGTATAAATGTCCTGAAAAATTTATTTATTTTTTATGAAATCTCAGAGATTAATTATTAAAGAATAATACCTAGTTGATTTTATTATGTCTTAAGTGGTAGTGTCTGTCTATGAAATTGTAGAGTCGAGTGAGTTGTTAAATAAAATGTTATATTTCTGATATGTTATGTTGAATATTTTATCACATATACTATACATATATTTATTTTTTAGCTGTTCCATGAATATTTAAATAACTTTTTCTAATCGCCATGGTTGCCAAAAAAATGTTGTTTTCTAGTGATAAGTGCATTGTCTATCAAGAGGGTGGGATTAAACCGACAAATAATTTATTAAATGTTTATTTACCAAAATATCTTTACTATCATTACATAATAAACGCGGAAGTTTGTAAGTGTCTATAGAAATGTCAATGCTTGTTGCTCTTTCATTAAAAATCTTTTTAATTTGGTTTGACTGAAATTTAACTCACGTTGATAAGACCAAAGACAACCTCATAACTTTTACTCGAAAATTTTCGAAGCGAATTTTCAGAGATATTAAAAAAAAATAGGTTACATGTTTTTTCTCCTTTTTTGTAATAATACATCTTACTAGTTCGACCATCTGTCTATTTCTTTAAGCAGCCGGCTTAATTAAAGGAGTTGAACTAAATATTTTAATTAACTGATAGATTTATGAGAACGTTACGGAAACGGATGACAAATATATGAGCCGACGATGATTTAGTTATATTTAACTGTTTATTGAATTATGTTCGGCTATTAGGTTTTTTATAAAAACCTTCGTTTGTTTTAAAAAGTATTTGTCGTGATCTAAGTCATAAGCAAAAAGTATTTAATAAAAATTATTAAATAAGAACTATTTATTTAGTAAGTCGATTTAGGCAATTGTACCTTAATGCCGTGTGTTCTAAATCACGCTTATGATTTTTTTAGTCTTTCTTAGCATCCTAGCAATCATATGTATGATGCTTCTAGAAGAGACCGTATATCTTTTTAAAGATCGGCAACTCACTTCAGAGCTGTCAAGCTCCGCGAGTGGTGATGGGCGGCGATGACCACTTTCCATCAGATGTGACGCCTGCTCGTTTGCCCTTATATTAAAAAAAATAAAGATATATACATAGGTATATACAACAATAGTAAATACACATTTATATATAATACTAGGTGACCCTGCAGGCTTCGTACTGCTATAATAAATGTTTGTATGGGAAATGTTTTTATGGTTTTAACATCTAAAGACCAAGATAAGATAAATCCGTTCAGCCATTCACGAGTTTTAGCGAGAATAACGAACGAACAACAATTCATTTTTTATATATATAGGTATAGATTTATACGCACAAACAAATATCGTTGTACGTTATATAACATATTGTAAAGAACAAATCAAGATGGCATACGAGAAACATCTTTATAAGCCTTCACTCAGCTTCGCGGGGCCAATTAAATTTACATAAAATAACCCTTTGGTGAGCGTTCCCACAGTGCGTGTGTGTACTCCAGACATAGTATACATACGCACTGTGTGGAATAATTAAATCATTTTTTTATTTTTATTTTATGTAGAGTTTAGTTTGTAAAATTTGTAGAGTGGATCTATAAATAATAATAAGATTTTTTGATACTGAAACATGAAATTAAATTAGATGTGGCTTTTATTTTTGTTATAGGTGTTTATAAAAGGTCTTAAAATTATTTGTCTTAAATAAACGAAACATAACAAAGAAACAAATTGAATAATAAATTTTATCAAGAAAAAACACCTCTATTAGATAACAAAACGCACAGTGCGTAAGCTCTTAATGTATTAGTGTGTATACTTTACGGTGTGGCGTTAAGCGCTGACAGACTGACAGACTGTCGTTATGTCACAGCATTGCACGGCTAACAGGTGGAACGAATTAAATATTTTAAATCATTTATTTTAATCATTCGATTAGTTCAGTTAATAATGTAGATTTAAATTTTTTCTATTTAGTTTATGGTAACACTTCTTAGTCTATTAATCCTTTTGTTAGGTCATAGTTGACTGGAAGATATCATTCATAACTGGTAAGGCTCCCATTTATACATACATAAAATGTAAGTTATATTTTTATTGTTAAAATAAGCGACCCGCCCTATGTTTGTACTACACATATAAACATTTTTCTTAAATCACTCTATCTATTAAAAATAAACGGCATGATAATAGTTTGCGTAGTTTTAAAGATTTAAGCGCACAAAGGGATATAGGGACAGATAAAGCGAGTTTGTTTTATACTATAACTAGCGACCCGCCCCTGCTTCGCACGGGTGCAACTACAGAATGTCCTCATACACAACGTTCACAGCTTTTTTGTCAACCCGCGGTCGGTACCGCCGCGGCGCCGCAACAACTACGTCCCTGCATTTCAAATTTGTAATATCTTCGGAACTATTCACTTAAATTACATGCTGTAAAAAGCATATTGATCTATAATAAATCCACAATTTATTTAAGGTACTTAATTGGATAAGGATTAATGCTGTATAGTTTAAAATCACTTCGTAAATAACCATTTATTAGTAAAGGATTAAAAATGGTTATGGTTGGTTATCCCTAAGAGATAAACATTTGCCATCGCGGACTTTTTTGTAGAACTTTTTAAGGTGGACAATACTGTAGTACAATATTTTGGTCTATCTCGTAGGGTTTAGCAATATAAGCGCTTATAAAACGTTCTTATTTACGACATCACATTAGAAACCTCTAAATTTATTAGTATTTCTCTACTATATTATGCATGTATTATACATTACCTTCCTTAAGAATCACTCTATCTATTAAAAAAACTGCATCAAAATCTGTTCCGTAGTTTTAAAGATCTAAGCATACATAGGATCAGACAGACAGCGATAGCTACTTTGTTTTATACTATGTAATGATAGTGATACATTAACGAAGTGAGCTAGCATGGTTTGGTTTTTTGCTGAATCACGCTAGTCATTCTTAATTTTAAAATATTGCTTTCTGAGATGACAATTACCTTATCATTACTGCACGTACTCCTTAAAATAGTCTACTCATTGTTATCATATTAAAGCGTATGTGAAACTAAAATTTCAATACTACATACTACATCATTAAAATCAGTTCAGCAGTTTTAGCGGTTCAATCCCTTGAACATGAACATCAAATATGCATACTATTTGTGACAAGGACTCACTTTCTAATAAATATTATCATACCTATAATACGGTCAACGACCATTTTCTATCAGTAAAACTTTATCGTTTGCCGTCCTTGAACTATGATCTATAACTTATTATAGAATGTATTAAATTATTTACAGTGATTTTTTAGATCTTATAACCTTTTTAATATTTTGATTATTGCCATACAACGTATGTCATAAGTTAATCCAATTCTTTCAGTAGTTTTAGCGTTAAAGAGATACAAACATCCACATATCTATACAAAGTTTAAATTGTATGATATTGTAAGGATAGTCGTGTGATCTTGCATCGTTGGTGCGGCCTTGAGGTCAGTCATTATCATCGAACTGAGGCTCAAACTATATAATAGTTCAAACGAGTATTTCAAATACAATTGTGCCGCGGCGCTAGCAGCTTGTCTTGTGTGTTTAGATAACGGTATGTTTATTTCATTTTATTTAATTCATTTACTTAAAAGTTAAAGGAAATTCTTTATGGAACATTTTTCTACTAACTGTCATTTTGCTATTCTCTTTCTAATATTTAAATTTGAAAATGTCTGTGTAAAGCGACATACGTCATCGTTGTTTTGAAATGTAACTATCTTATTGTACAAATATATATACTATCTGTAATTTATAAATATAACCTTGAACATTGTTATTAGATTTTATTATTATTATTTTTGTTATGCTAGGTTAATGTTAATATTATAATTGATTTATGTTAAAAACTAATTACATCAAATATAACGAAACATTAAAATTTGTTATTTATTAGGAAACAGGTCACTAAATGTTTATATAGTTAATGAAAAATTAACTCATCTTAAAGAAAATAATAACATATTATTTACTAAACGTAGATTTGTGAATCATTTCACTCAAACATGCTATTGATATAAGCAGAATAAATATGATACGTTTACTAAAACTCTATTTGATATAGACATTAATTATTTGTAAACATTGCTTGCTATTTTCCTATAGGTACACGATATATTGATAATAAAAATCTTTGACTAGAACCAATATAATATACTTAATGTTATTGAGCCTTTAATGTGTAATTATGGTAATGAAAAGAAATATCAAACAAGGCTGTTCGTATACCTGGGGTTACTGATGTTATAAAACTACGCTGCTGCTTAAATCCATACTAATAATAAAAATGCGAAAGTAACTCTGTCTGTCTGTCTGTCTTTTCATCACGCTAAAACTACTGAACCGATTAGAACGAAATTTGGTACACAGAAGGTCTAGAGCCTGGGGTAGGACATAGGCAACTTTTTTTTTTAAATCAACCCCGAAAATGTTGCGCGGGGGGGTTGAAATTTTTTATAATTTTACGCTTTCACGGCCAAACCGCTGAACCGATTGTAATGAAATTTGACCATACAGATGGTCTAGAGGCTGAGATAAAACAAAGGCTACTTTTTTACTGGAAAAAAGGTCTATAAGGGCGAAAGGGGGGGTGGGTCAAAGTTTATATGAAAGTCCACGCGGACGGAGTCGCGGGCAACAGCTAGTATATATACCTAGATGTATAGGAGTTGCACAGGTACGCG
>DWAJ01006662.1:0-10144 GCA_018238005.1 Eurema mandarina | reverse complement strand
GAAAGCCGTTAATCATTCCTTTGTTAGATTTTTGTTACAGCCTAACTCGTTGCCCGCTTGTTTGAACCATTTTTCTTTTTAAGAACCGTTTTGGTCTTCGCCAATTGTTTTATTTAGTTGGACGTGGACTGGATATTTTATAACGCGGTCTTTTTTGTTTTTTCCTGAAGATGTCTTATTAATCTCTTAAGGGTTTAATAAATTTTATAATTAGTATGACATGCCAATGTGATTAGAAATAATATCATATTGCAATCAAATATTTGTTTAAATTGTTTGCATACTTATTAGGTAAGATAATCAGGTTCCGTCTCGACCTAAATATTTAAACTATGAATGTGAAATAACCATTGTTTCAGAGAAATTATTACCAGGACTGCATATCTTAACAAGACGTGTCATAGTCAGGTTCGTAGCATATAAGCGTGCTATAATTTGTTTTGTTGCAATTAAAACGTTATTTTAAATTTGGTATAAATTTTTCTACTATGCAAGCCCTAAACTAAACAGTTTGTTTCATATTATAACCTTTTTAAAGTCTCGAACGCTTTCTTATTTACATTTACCTTTTATACTTGGAATGTATTTTAATTAAATTGTAGCGAACCTGTACACTTGAGGCGGTCAGTATTTGATGTTAAACAATAAATTGATATTGCAGGTTAACACAGTATAAATTTAATAGAACCCTTTTTTATCGTTCAATAATACTAAATAGTAAATACCATTAGTGGTGTTTTGCAATGATTCTATACTTTTCGAGTTGTATGAGTTGAGAATGCCTGTCTATAGAAAAATAAGTTTTTAAATCGCTTCAGTACAAATAGTCATATTATCATAAAAACCCTTAGTGATAACAACTTAGGATATGCGAATAGTTTATAGCGCGAAAATATTTAAGCATAGATTATTTAAGAATATGTGACCCTAAGTCAATGAAGCGGCTCTCATTACACAAACGTCGTGGTCATAGGTTATCCGTATATAAACTACATATTAAATTACAATACTTAAAGGTCACTGACCGTTATATTCACCTTTACCAGATTTAGAAGCATATACTCACGAATGAATTAGATGTTAAATATTTGATATTTCCAAGTTGTAATTACTAAAGTGCTAGTTAAAACAACGGATTTGCGTGCTTGTAGGAATTCGTCTATTTTTAAAGTAACGACATTATAGGATAGATCACAAGATCTCGGATTCTTGGTCCAAGTAGACAATCTAAATACATATAATTCAAAAGTGACTGACTGACGTAGTGATCTATCAACGCACAGCCCAAACCACTGGACGGATCGGGCTGAAATTTGCCATGCAGGTTTATGGTATGACGTAGGCATCCGCTAAGAAAGGATTTTGACCAATTTTACCCTCAAGGGGATAAAATAGGGGATGAAAGTTTGTATGAAAATCCACGCGGGCGGAGTCGCGGGCAACAGCTAGTTCTATATACTATGTCACGGAATTTGGATCCATATTGCAAAGGCAACATCTCACCGAGGTAAAAATTAGCCATTTTCTTCTTACTCCATACAGAGAAGAAAACTTAATAACTCTACGTTGCGATACGAATGAAGGAAAAACACAAACGAACTTGCTAACTGTAATATTTAATTTCTTTATCCATATTTTTCTTTACTATAAAGTTTCATAGTTAGGTAACGCTATATTTATAAACTGTCGAGTCATGCATGTACTGGTGATGTAAGTGTGGGAATACTTTTACCCTTTTCAAAAGATCGTCGTTGAATGTAAGGTGATTCTCATTTTCATCTAAATAATTATATCAATGAATAATTTTCAACAACGAATTACATTTTATACTCGTGGCTTTTATCGAATAGAAATTATAAAAAATAGAATAAAATAACTAAAAGACCTCGAATTTCGTCTGTTTGTCTTGATCTTATTATTTTTAAACGATAATTCTTATTTCAAACTGTCCAAACAATACTAGATCTAAATTTAAACAAATTCATGATTTCATAATAAAAATTGTAATTACATTGTTATCAAACTAGTTCAATGTTCAGATAAGTTGAGGAATGTGTCGTATCGCAAACTTTGAGGCCAATCCGCCTTTGATGAACTTACAATGGACAACTGATTTATGTTCTCGCTAAAGATAAATTAACTTCGTGCTGATAATGGCTTTTTATTAAAAATAATTATGTTACAATGGGAGCAAAGACTTTTTTATATTTTTTGCCAAGGTCTTATAGGATATAATTTAATTATTTTGATTTGATTAATTTGATTGATATAATATTTGATTGTAAATACATACCCAAACTCTAAAAATCAAAACGTTATAAGGTACACTATACAGTATACACATTATGTATGTGTCATATCAAAGAGCATAATATTATGTCTTAAAACCTTGTTCTGATAATATTACTTATATCATTATAAAAATGGATTAAAATCCGAATAGAAAATCAAAACACTAATGTTCAGGTAAAATTACATTTCAACAGCTGCAATTTCATGTTTACCAGCGAGGTCATCGACCTATGCGGTCAAGTTCAAAGGAATACCGCGCTTATATGTATTTCAAATGAACTCAATAATCATATTAGTATACTGTATTGATTTTAACGACTGAAATCTGTCTAATAGCTGAATCGATTTCAGTTATGGTATGTTTTTAGTATTTCCTTTAAAGTACGAGGATGGATAAAACGCTGAGAAAAGAAGTGTAGTTGTAGGATATAATCTATAAGGTGAACGGAGTCGCGTCAGGCCAGCTAGTCTAGTATAATAAAATATTATTTATGTAGAACCAGCACGCTAGTCTTTCAGATGGAAATTTTCTCCTTATGACTCGGTCTCTTTAATGTTGTTCTAAGAAAGGTTGCGATGTTTGCGTTGCTTTAAAGTGTGTAAGCCGATGCTACGACTTAAAACAAAAACAAATACATTATATTTATTTAGTAAAATAATATATATGATTCATATTAAAATATTTCTATCGGATAGTATGTATTCATATCACATAAAATTTCTACGAAGATATCATACACCTAGGATTGCCCTGATTGCCTATTTATAAAAAATAGTGCCTACGTAACAACATATTTCAAATAAACTTTGGGTAGAACGGGTGACGGATCTACGTTTAAAAAAAAGTGTTTAACAAAATCGAGTCTTATGAGGTTAGAATATGGTTGTTTTTTGAAAGTCGCGAATGAGGTATAGATGCAGGTAAGATCGTCCCACTCACGCGATAGGAATATAAACTTGCCACTGAATGTGGCTAAGCCTGGAACTCCATATTTTCTAATAAATGAGCGCGTATATTCTCTTAACGGTCAAACTTTTGCGACAGAAACAATGGAAGTTAGAAAAAGTATCAGCACTTTAAATAATAGTTTATTTAAACGGTTTTAGCTCTTTCTTAGTTTGTTTTATTCGGTTTCGTTTATTGTAGCATGCGATGGGAGCTCCTTTTAATGTTACGTTGTTTTTATTTGTTTCAGGTAAGAAATACGAGTTTTCAGTGCAGCATTCACAAATATATTGTTTAGTAAGTAAGCCCATAGTTATATTACTTGGAAGTTGATTTTTAACAAAAGAATAATATATAATTATTTCAACAGATAGTTAATTTTACGAGCGCACATTACATAATTTTTCGGTTTATATATGTAAACATCTATGATTATGAAAATTCTAATAGAAATTTCAAGAAAGTTCAAGCTGTAAAATACTAAGGATTAGTAACATCGTCTTGCATTCCACACTAGCCTAATCCACATCGATCCGTGTCGAGCCTTTTAGCAGGCCTCACGTACATCGCACATCGCAGTTTCCTTCACACGAACACGTTTGACAAAGAATCAAAGAATTTGAAAAGAAATCTTTGCCAAATTCAAATGTTCAAATGTTGCTGTTGGATGTACGTGATGTTTTAGATCTAGGCTAGACTAGCTACGGGCAATGCGACACAGTTACTTAACCTTTGAGCTTGGATAGTTCATATAAAATATATAAAGGAGTGAAAAACATTTTGGCTTGCAATTTTAGCTACGTATAGCTAGACACATTTTCAGTTCCTTATCTATAAACATATATCACATTTTTTGATACTTACAAACAAGCGGCAGATAATAATTCTATTTCTCTGTAAATATAAGTACATAACTTCTTATTTCATATTTGCCTGAGACACTAAGTAACGTCAAACAAAACCGTACTCATACATTGAAACCCGCCAACGTTAATACAAGCATAATATTATTCGTATTAAAACATGAATAGAATCTAATGCGCTAAGATTCAGACATTTGCATATGACTAGGATATGGCCTTGGCAGATCGTCAAACCCCATTCAGCATAATAGGCTGTAAAGAGGGTTAGTTCTGTTCCATATGAAAGCGTTATCAAATAATTTGATATTGACATATTTTTATTGTTTGCAGGTAGGCTTTGTTTGCATGAATAGACGGCTCGACTTACCTTTGTTAATTATAAATTGGCACTATATTAGAGATATTAGATTGCATGAGAGTCGTTACTAGTTTTATACAATTCCAATTACTAAGAAGGTTTTACTAATGATATCTATTTACTCTAGGAAAATTTATGGTTGTAAAACATGTTAAATCGAATCAAATATGAGAATTCTTTTTGGATCCGAAATAATAACTATTCCTATTTTTTCTATTAGTAAATAATAAAGCTCATTATTTCTATAACATGGACAAATTAGTATGATAAATGAATATTAATTGGTATGTTTTCTAACACATAAAACGGATTTTAACTGATTGCGAACTTGATTAATGCGCTGTTGTAAATCTTATTTAAAATTCAAATTAATTCTACCATGAACAACGATAATTCTGTTATTAATAATATTTATTGTGGTATCATTCATATTTACATATTGTAGTGTTAATTCATTTTAACTTTCAATATGTAAATTGAAAAATATTTATTTTGAACGTATTTAATTGCACAGTGTTTTTTTATTGTAATGGTGATTGAATTAAAAATAAACACAGCCGAATTGATTTGTGAAACGAAAAGCAAATTTAATACTTGTATGAATTTCTCATAGATGGATCATACTAATGCCAGAACTAAACTAGTGTGAAAACTGAAAATAGAACATATCGTCATCAGCATTTAAATAAAAATAATCTACAAATTTGGTGAACATAGTCGAAAGTCTTCTTTATTTTAAAAAACTTTCTTTTACTTAGACTCGATCGAAAAACAAATATTATGAAACAAAATACATGAACAGGAAATCTCAAAACATTCCAATGAAACAGCATACCATTTTAACTGTTAAGCTTATCATTTCTCAATAAGAAATAGTTCTAGCTACTATTGATTAAACACCGTAAACGCGGTATCTAACTCGTATTTAAAGACAGGTTGGTGAAATGATTTTGCCATAACTCAGATAGCTAAAGGACCATTTATATACGTCGCAACAATAAGCTTTAAACAGGCTTCATTAAATTGCTCCAACGGTAACTGAGATAACTTGATTTCTGTACAGTTAAGTATTTACTTAAGTCCGGCTTTTAAGATATAAAAGTTATTAGTTTAGTATATTAATCTATTATAGTTAGAAGTCAATATATATATTAAATGTTGGGTTAACTATAACACATATCATTAATACTATATTTGTATTTTACGGCCGTCAACACACTCGTGACAACACTAGTCCTATAATATAAAACAAAAAGTAACAAATAAAAAATCGATAAACATTTTTTTTAACATAACTTTACTAAGATGTTCAAATCAAATCAAATATACAAGCATTTTAATTAGTATCTGAGTTTTGAAAATCATACTTTTACCAAAAACTCAAAAAGTTTCTCAGTAAAGTTAATCAACTACAGTTTCAAAAGATACAGGGAGAACTGATTAAACCAGCTCAATACTGCGTTGGATATGTTCGAAACCCATATTTAATTAATACGATACGGTTTGAATTAACGTGGCCCTACATGGAACCTAGCCGAAGTACAAACTTGAAAGGAAACCATCCCTTTTGATCTTATTGTTCTCTTGACCATTCCACCGAAATTTGCTAACAGAAGTATGCCCCTGGGAAAGGTATTTTATTCTGAATCATTTACAACCCCTTTATAAACTTGAGAATGCAATTTATGCTCGTTTTTGGCTAGATACAAATTTTGAACAAAAATACGCGCTATGAATATTTAAGCGAGTTTTAAAAGTAAATATTAAAAAATGTGCCCCAAAACTGAACATATTGTTGTCCATGTAAATTTTTCTCATAGTCAATCGAGGTATACATCGTTACAAAATATCTGAAAACTCTTTTTATTTAGTAGGCTTATGTTTACGTATATAAAATAGTTAACCACGTATAAAATTTCATTGAAAGCAACATCTTATGGACAGTGGATTCCTTAGATTAAACGCAATCGTATCTAATGTTCTACCAGTCAAATATATAAAGTATATGTAGTATCTAGTTGAGGTATTACGTAATATACAGTCCAAGGGCCGTTGACCAGTCAGCAGTCCTTTAAAGATTAAGACTTGTAATCGTATTCACGTCATCCCTTGCGATAAAAAGGGGAGTTGTGGCGAGATAAAGTACCTTACAAGGACTTACCTCTTCAGAACTTCGTCCCCTTGCCATTGTGAGGTGCATATTAAAACGAGCCGCCTTTCTTGAGGAGTCTTCGTGATTAAACTTCTTGCAAAGCCAATTCTCTGGTTGAAATTATAACCAATTTTGTGACGGAATTAAAATGCGGTCGTATCCTAATCCTGAGAGGTTCTCTAATAATATATTTAATTAATGCATTGTTTCTAAATGTATTTTTTTTATATTAAGTCTATATATAAAAATAACTACATATTCATTTTTTTATTCGCATCTTTGTTATATTTTTTTATAACACTTTTTGTGTATGTGGTCAATACAATACAGTAAAGCTAGATACTCATTACTCATACGTAGTTTTTATCTAATATTGAATTTAAAAATTGTATGGATTTTGTTATCTACTTCCTGTTCTATTTTGCTCTCGACTCATATTCGAAAGCATAAAGTCCTTAAAAACTAGTAACGGCTTGCAAAATCGCAGGAAATCGGCGAATATTATAACCGATCGCTTGCGAAGCTCACTATAATCTGAAACTGTATCCACTCGATTAGATTAGTTAGAAAACGTAAAAATAAACGCATTCAATTCTTGCGAACGCTTCACAAGCTAGAATCCGATACATGATAGCCACCTACGACGTGCTATCTTTTTTCATTCGGCCAGGCTTGGACAAAAAAGCGATCTATAAATCGGTCTATAATAAACCGAGCGTTACTTTCCAATAAGAATTGGGAGTGCTCTAACTCAAGGGAATAAGGTTCATTTTAAATGAAATGGATTAGATTTAAGTTTGTGATAGTAATGTGATATTGGCGACCATGAAAGCCAGTGTCGATGAGCATCGTGTATTAGATTACATACTCTTTGCGGTTGCACGGAGACGCCACGACTTCAAGCATTGTGGTTATTAAGCTTCTCACGGTGCGTTCCTATTATCCTACGTTATTTAATTAGTTGGTGAATTCTTTGATGGTTGCTCACTTTCTGAGAATTATAGACATTGTTACGATATGAACGGCTGTAGTATGTGAATCTCTACTACAAAAATTTTAATATTTTGCAAATTTTCATGAAGACAATATTAATTTTATTATTATAGATTTAGTTTTCGCTTCATATTGTAAAATAGTTATTTAGAATAACTAAGCGCTAGAAGAAATTATATTGTAATTTTATGCTATTATTATACTGTTATTTTATAGCGTTCTCATTGTTTCTCTTGGGTGTTTCTAGAACAACGCAACGGGTAAGAAATAATGTGTATTTTAACGGTTATGTAAAACGTTGGGTTTCCATGAAATATGTGTACACACATAATTGCAGAGCTTCCGCAATATTTTCATAAAACTTGTACTATTATTCAGGCTAGGCGTGCATTATCCCGCGGGGTGTATTAAATCACGGTATAAAGATACCAAGATTGTGGCCAGAGTTCGTTGTAACAGTCTTTAAATTTATTCCTTCCCCAATCCAGTGCATCACCAAAGAGTTTCGCAGCTCTTAGTGGGCGTGAACCGCCATTGTGACAAAATAATGTCTCCGTACTATAATTTCGTTCGAAAAATACAAGGAAAAGTCCTTCTTATTGTGTTCGCGGTGGGACAAAATTTGCGTGAACAATGCGAACAGATGGCGAGCCGCGATACTGCTGAATAATCAACGCTTAAAACGTCTGGAAAAGTAAGATACGGTAATGTTATATGAATAACAATACGACAGAGACGTATTCTCATTTAATTCTTATTGCGCGACACCAACAATGCCATATAAATTTCTTCATCTGGTTATTTAATGTATACAAAGCGACCGAAATTATTGTAATAGCTGTTACAATAATTTCGGTCGCTTTGTTCATATTTATTACTGTTTTTAGTAAAGTTTTTTGTACATATTTTAAGAGTTTGTTTCTTGCAAAAATATGATACATATACTTACTTAAATATATGTTGTTATGGTTGTTCAAAAATAAATAAAATTTGCTTTCACGTAAAAGTTGTCACCTGTTGCAAATGTCGCAAACATCCGCAACATATTACAGATGCTACAACCGACTGGAAATGGAAATACGATCTATAAAACTGACCCGTTAAGTAAGAAATTATGTAAAAAATTCTGTTTTATAGATTGTTTTCTTTTTTATTCCTTCATTCAATGTCGTCTCAACCAAATTATGCTTATCGCAATGACTTTGGAATCAATTTGTCTTTATTGATATACATTGGCATCCTTACCTTTGAAATAGTTATTAGTAATTTTCAACTTCTTAATACTTAATTATAAAGTACGTACATAGAGACTACAATACATTATAAGTCCAGCGCATCCCCTGCCACCATGAATATAAATCAAATATCGAGTTATCAAAGATGACGCAAGCGAACGGTCGAAGTACATTACGCGGTCCATACCTCCAATTTTCCGGTAGAGCGCGTCACCACCTGATGCGGCCCGACATGGAGACGGTGCAGATTAATTACTTCGCAAACTGAGGGCTTCGTTGAAAGGTCATGTTACCGGTTTTTGCATGTAAAAGTTTGAAACGTGATGAATTTACCGTGAACTCTCGATCGCTTTTCCGCGATTGTCACGCGCTCCCCATAAAGGCTGGGAAAGTTGGCAATATTGTTTGAGTTCAGTTTCAGGTCCACTATTAAAAGTTCTTGTTGTAATTTTTTTATTTTTATCAAATATTACAGGAGAACGTATGAAGAAAAAATTTGTTATGTGTTATTAAGTTTAGTAAATAAATCTTTATGCATGTTACATTTAAAAATAAAGTTGTAGACACACAATAGTTTTTGAGGTATTTCTATTATATAATAATGTTTATATTTTTTAATAATCAGAGCAGAAATACAAGTAACGAATAAAATATTAATTTAATTATTTATTAACCATATAAGCTGTCTAAAGAAATCAGTGCTGACTTAAACAAAATGTAAATTTGTTAATTAACAGTCCCAATTCTAAAACTCGTTTTGTATAGTCGTCTAAAATACATCGTAATGTTTATTTTTCTTTGCCAAGTTTTAATTAAGCCATACATATAAATAAGAATACATTAAGTGACATCTTAGTTATTTAATTTCGGTTTTAAAAGATAAAATAAATAATTACTTTTAATATAAACTTTTGTTTTGCAAGTTGTTATACATAAAAAATAAGGTTTTTTTCGAACTCAAGAAGGCTGTACCTAGTTATGATTTTTACTTTATTACATTTGTCTAGGTGCATATACACAAAATATTAAAACATCAAAAACTAAATCGCGCTTTACACAAGTTAAAGCCATGTCTTAATCATAATTTAAAGAGTATTTATTCTTAATAATTTAATAAATATAACTGAAAATGTTTGTTGTTTTATCTACTTAAATAAATTTCTCAACGCCTAACATAACTTTAACATAATAACTAAGAAACAGTGACATTAAACATTTTTATAGAAGCTAGGTTTGCCGGTACTCCGGTCCATTCGTAATATAATTCCGATAGGGTAGATAATGTACCAACATGGCTCGATGCCA
>DWAJ01006661.1:0-10145 GCA_018238005.1 Eurema mandarina | reverse complement strand
GAAATGAAGAATTCATTTGAGAGCGCATAGTAGCGCCGTTCCGATTGCTCCAAGATTCGTCGAGGTTCTTCGTAAAGTTCACTATCACTTTACGAAGGGCAGAACGAAACGACTGACTGACTCGACTTAAGACGACTTGATGACGATTTTACTTAACTCATATCGACTTTTATCTTGACCACGTTGCCTCTTATTACATTGACATTGGCAAAAAGCTAGATGCTAATGCCATAATATAAGTAAGAAAGTCAGTAAGTATTATTTATTTGTGGTCTCGCCTGACAAGATCTAAAGTTTAGATTATTCAAATACGCTAGACTAATATTAAACCTTATAACCTTTATAAAATTGAAATTACTTAGTCTTCTCTGTTTATTATTTAATTACCTAGTAATTTACAACTTTTAAATGACTATACAATATTTTGAATCTTAATTAAACTAATTTAATATAGCGTTCAAACTATTTAATATAGCTTTGATAATATAACTCTAGACTACGAAAACGCATCAAATGGTTCAAATGAGCCCAATCCACATGGATTGGTCTATAATAGCGCAGTTTTTATTTGGTCTTTTTTTTTCAGGATACCTTTTTCCACGGCGCAGCTGCTGCCAGTATTATCCAGCAAGGAGTCCACAACGCCCGAGGGAATAAAAACAAACACAGCCACACCGACGTCAAACAAACATGATTCAGCAGACTATGTAATGGCGGAATACTAATACACTATTCGAATTTAAGTACAACTCAAATCGGTCCTATTTGACAGTCCGCCAAAAAAACAGTCAAAATGTAGACTTGAGGCGAGATTAAATTTGATTGGCGTATGAGTATTTGGCCGTAACAGCTATTAAAGAACGAAGAATTCATTCGCTAAGGAAATTGAAACTTGGGTAAAAATGAGCCATTGAATTTTCCGATCTGTTCATCCAGAATCTGGACATATTCTAAATGTACCAAAAATATATAACTGACAGAGCAAAGATCTATTTTGAAAATTTCTTTCACCTTCAGTTAGGATGTATATACTATTAACGTATTTACTATATTTTTTATTTATTATTTCATTAATTGTGTATTTGTTATAATAATAATAATTATAATTTTGTGTTGTCATAAATATATATTGAAGTCTTTATGTAATAAAAATATTTGACGTTTTGATGTATTTGAGGGAATATGCATTAATAAAAGATATTTTGTATGATGATGTTTATTTTTTCATAACATTTCAATTTGTGAACCAATTTTTCTCCTTCTCTTATTTTCCATTTTCATTTCTGTATTAAAAGAGCACACACAATGTGATGTTGTCTCTTTTCTTTTGTAACGAGAAAAAAGTTATATACACATAAGTTTAAAAAAAAATATTATTACGATATTTTAATGGCGTTTGCAAAAATATAATTTGAAATTATTATACATCTGAAATAAAATAATAATATTTATTTAATTTACTTCTACTTATGAAATTTACTAGCTGAAGAAGTTAATGTAAAGTGTAGAAATGAGAGATAGAGGACAAAAAATCGTACGAAAATCGCTATAGCGTATATCGTAATAAAATAACTTTTCCCAAAATGATTATATTTTTCTATATCATAACGATCAAATGTTTTTCCGAGGCAATTTTTTCACGAACCACTTCCCTCGGTAAGATCACAAGAAATTATATTTTAAAATAACCTCAAAGGCCCGACGTCAAATGAGATAAGGTTAAAGATTAAAGACGATTACAATTTTAAATCTCAAACAGATTTTTTGAACTTGTAACATTAATTAATAAATTCCTTCAATTGTTGTTCTTGATCGTATTTTTTATTACTAGAAGTGGTAGTATGATTTTTCATTTTTTATGCTTGGATTTTTTTATAAATAGAGTGCTTAAACGAGCAGGTGGGTCATCTGATTATGGGTTTCGCGCCACCCATAAGTACTGGCGTTGTCATGATTTTACGGTAGTGTTATGTTTACAATGGAAGACTTGTTTTTTTTTTCTTTAACTATAGGTCAAGTTTTTATATTTTTGTCTAGAATAGGGGATCATAGGATATCTTTGGTACAACACAAATAAACGAGAAACGGGTGCTACTTACTTTAAAATTCACATTAATCTGTATTTCCGGAGAGCGGATTTTATTCACGGGCCCTTTCGTAGACTTGTCAACCTTTACATCCTAGATGTTATCATCCACGAATATAAATAATCTAGATAAAATATCAGGCTCCTGAAAAACAGTTTTTACTATCTTGGAAGACTGGGCCTCTTTATTCTGGAAAATAAATTATTAGTAGTAGTATTAATATACAAAAAACACGAAAATCGAATAACACCAAAGGTTTACGTGAGTGAATTCGCGGTCCTAAGCTAGTACAAACCAATTCATAATGGTTTTCAAACATCGTATCATTTTAATGTGTATCCAAAACAACTTACAAACTTACTAATATTATAATAACATAGATCTCGGCGTTGCTTTGCGCCTGTTTATTCGTGCGTAGAATATTCTGATCGCGTAATCTGGCAAAATAATTCAATTTCGTTCATAGAATTTACTTAGCATCCTTGAAAGTTCTACCTTTGAAACTTAAATTGAGGGTTCTTTCTTTGATGACGTGATAATTTTGAGTAGGTATCGATACAGTATCATTACAATATACAATAAAACGATTTGCTTAAATCTCTAAAATTTTGCAACCGATATTCATTCGATGTTTTAATAAATAGAGTGATTTAAGAGAAAGGTTTATGTGTATAATAAATGCATATTAAATGCGTGCGAAGCCGGTGTTTGTCGCTTGTAGAAATATTCAATCATACATAAAGTATATGTTATTTTATAACGTCGTGTGAGACGTTATATTTATTTTTTTATTCGATGAGATCGATTAAGATTCTGTCATTTTTTTCTATTTTTAAAATTTTGCCTAATCTTATAATGCCATTCTTATTCACTTCTATGATCAATATATTATATCAGAGACTAGCAATATGGTTTCTAGTAAATTCCAAATTTTAAAGACGTAATATTTCTTTCTAGAACAATCTTCCATCTTGCGAATTTATTAGAAAATTCGATACGAGGCACGATTAATAATTTCTAGAAGGTGGAGCGTAGTCATAAAATTACAAAATATGATTTAAACAATAACGAAAGAAGTAAGTTTTTACATGAAGACAGAATAAGTCATCAATTGTTTATTCGATTAAGCTAAATATTTGTAGAGTAGTTGGATGTACAAGATATGAAGGTAGATATTGTGTGGCTGCAACGACATGTCTGTATTGATCTATATTTTTAGTTTTGACGTTCATAAATATTACAATGTGATTTAAGTGAATACATTATTTTCATTTTCATTTTTATGAATCTTCTACCACACGGCTGTGGTTGTTGGTTGTCCACCCTGAAAGCGATACAAGTAATACATACATAACTATACAAATACATATTATCAATACTATAGTATGTCTTATTCATCATAGGTAGGTATTCAAAATAAATAAACACCAATCATACTGATAGCTGTTAATGTATAAAATATAAAGTTAAGTAATACAACGTATGCAACGTAAATCGGGGAACAGTATAAAAAAATATATATTCCAAAGTCAAAGTCAACATAATATTATCATCTTTACATAATATTAGTTCTTTAAATTATGATATTTCAAGCTCCTATTTAATATTAATTATGCTTCCATATGTTATTCTTTTACGTTCCTAGAATCGTTGCGTTGAGCAAGTTTGTAACATGATAATGTTTTAGCTTCCTCCATACAGATCAGTTTATATGTAATAAATAATCTTTAGATAAGAATATATAATAATATACATATTCTTTATGGTGACTACGCAATTTTAATGCCTATATGCATAGAATAATAACTCGTAGAACCGTAATAAGTGCACGCGAAGTGAAGCAATTTCTAAGTAGACATTTTTGTCTACCAACATAGATCGTCGCCGCAGTGCATCGCATCTAAATTCGTACCTACTTTTGCAGTCGATTGTACGCATTATGTATAGAACGTATCCAAAGTCTAAAGTTAAAGTTGTATCCTGTTACAAATTACAAAGTTGATATTTTACGCTTCCGCGCTCCTTTCAAAAGACAATTTCCGTCAGTGACACTTCACATCAAACGATTTTACTTTGAAATAAATTAATTTTAAAACAGATCGAGTAATAAGGAAACGATTTTAGCACAGCTTTATGTTTCTTCAAAATAATTACAACGTAGAACTTCTTAGAACCCTTAAGGGATTTTTTAAGTCGTTAACTGGGCAGGTGGGTCGCCTGATGGTTATACCACCTCTGCTAACGACTATTGTAAAGGTAAGGGCTTCGTGACTGCATAGACAGCCTTAAAAATGGCAGTTTAGTAGGATGTATATGATACAAGAGATTGGCCAGGAAAAAGGTCTGAAGGAATTTTAAATACAAGCTCACGATAAAGTTCTTTGTTGAAAATAATACTAAGGGTAACCCAGTTCAAAAATATTACATGCGAAGTTTGTATGGTTTTATGGATGTCCATACATTTCTTTACTTTATGCATCGAGATGTATGGAAGTTTTTTAGTCTTGAAAAAAAACTAGGTACGGAATAGATTCTATTATTAACGTTATATATTACATACAAGTTAGTGAAAAGTGATGTTAAAACTTTAACTCTTAATTTTTTCCATCGAGCCCTCTTTTACAACGAACAGTAGGTACTAACTAATTTTTGTCAAATTGTTAAATGTTTCTATTTTCTACCAAAGAGTTAATATTCGACCGCGAAGATGACTTCGACGCTGCATGTTGGCAAACCGCCAACCGTTTCAACAATTCGTAGAACTACAACAAAACAATCGTTCTAGATGTCTGTACAAATTTTATGACGTTATTACGTTAGGATAACGAAATACCTTTATTTTTATGTCACCGAGTTTTGAGGTAATAAAGTTATTTTAATTTTTTTTTCAAATGGAGATTTGCATAATTAGAAATCTTTATTTAGTGTTTATCAATAGAATGATTGAATTGAATGAAAAAAAGTCAAATATATTTTTTTACAACTAGGCTTTGTATAGTAGATTTGCATTGTCACAGTATTACATATATATGCACAAATATACAGAGAACATACTCATTCCTTGATCTTTATTTATTTTTTCCGTTTTTTAATGTGATTTACGTCTCACCGGCGCTTTCGCTATGTTACTAAGAAAGAAATTTCCAAACTAAACAAATACATAAATATTTATATTTATAAATTAAAAGTTTTAAGTATTTGCAAACCATGGTTTTTGTACTTGGTATTTTTCCATACTTAGGAGCGTTGATATAAATATATTTTAATTAATATCATCAGTAATCACGACTGCATAGGAAGAGACAATTTGTTTGTATTACATTATGTTAATAAATTGCATATCAAGTATATCGCCGATTGTAATTATGTATTAATTGATACGCATCAAGGAAAACCATAACTATTCTTCTATTAAATGATAATACATAAATTGTTTTAGCTGGCACGTTTGTAGAAACTCACAGGAAAGTCATATATAAAAAGCGACCAAATTAAAAGTTAATCATTACTTGGTTATCTTCAATATGAAACTGACAAGTCTTTTCGTTGTGATTATGGCAATCTTTGCCCTATTTGTGAGCCAAGGGAGCGCTAATCCTAAGGTACCAACTGAAGCGATTAAAAAGGGCGCCAAAATTGCGGTTCGTTATTATATTAATTAAATGTGTTACTAATTATTTTATTTAATAATAACTATTGTGACTTTTATAGCGAAATCTATTTAAGGTATAATAAATTAGTTTTTTTTTTTCATTTACATATTATTTTTCATATATTATGAATGGAGTTCTATGGACATCACATAATAATTTCAATCATAAACAAAGACAAATCTCGAAAATATATTATAATATGTCAGTGAATTTAATTTCACAGTGAAAACAATGATATTATATTGAAAGCGGAAAAATTTTGAAGATGCAAAGACATCCTAATTAGTACGTCTTACCTTTAGGTTTGGTTGCCGGTGCATTCACGCGCAACTGACAAAACTTTCTCTCTTTTCTTGTAGGTTTTATCATTAATCTCTTTTCTATCGTTTTGACTTGTATGTATGTGCGCTGCCGCTGCTGTGCGGAACACTTTTGGTTGATTTGTATGGGAATATCTACTATATCATTGAGTGAAAATATAATGCTTTCATTTAATTACAGGGCAGAGTGGTTGGAGTTGCTGGCGCTGTTGGAACAGCACGTGATTTATACAAAAACAGACACAATTAATGTAAAAATAATCTTACTAAGTAATTATTTTCAAAAGCAATACAATACAAGAATTCTAATTAAAATGTTCTATACATTATGTATAATTATATATTCTTCATAAGAAATAGTTTTGACTTTTTTCTACAATAGAAGCAACATCATAATGAAATAAACATTTAAATATACTTATTAGTTTTTTTTTTCTTTATTTGTAACCATCTATAGATAATACACATCTTTCGCTTTAGAAACTGCAGTAAAAAAATTCTCGTAAAAATAAAAAGAATAGTTCATTCAAAGAGGTCAATTAGGCTTTCTGTTCCAAGAAAATTAAATTGAAAATTCGAATTACTATCTGCAACGCAGTTTATTGTAGCATCTGTTTCGAAGACGGTGTGTAAACGTTAAAGCACTTTAGCTACGTGGCATTGGGCCAACAGTCGCCCAAAATTGAACCAGATTCCATTTGTACCAATAAGTGTTTGTAAGTATTAATAAAATTAAATGGAATTCCCATGGTAGTGACCGCTACTAATGCGCCGGAGCTGAATTGCGCTTACGATATTTGTTCGAGACTTAGCATATACAACGTGTAACAGAAATGTGTGGTAATATTTTTGCGTGATGTTCAGATGCTCATAGATAGTCTATATACAAGTCCCCGCATTAAAATAAACATATTTGAGATTTTGTATTTTATTAATTCATCAATAAAATCGATAATATGGAAATCAAAAGAAAAGTGTTACATCACTTTTCGAATTCTTATGACAGAGACAGCAGTAACTTTTTCAATGAAATGCATTGTCATAGGGTCATGCGGTCATTGACACGTAACAGGTGATAGCTCTAAAGTGATGTCGTAGCGTTGATAAATTTAAATATCGATATGCTAGTCAATAGAAATAAAAAATAGTTCAAATGAAATGAATTTTTAATACATTCATTTAAAATAAGGTATTCTTTGCGATCCTTAAATACTACCACGCATTTCTGTTACACGTTGTAGGTATACACACTAGAGTGGAAAGGAAGGTAGGAAGGAGGATGTGACCTTCCTCTGAACCAAAGAGAGGATCCTCGACCAGTCGAACCACTGCCTGGCTTGCCGTTAGGCCCCCATGGTTCGATGTCGAGAAGTTGTTGAACTCGGCGCATTAGTAGCGGTCGCTACACTACTACCTGGACAGAATGAAATTTTGTAGTACCTAACAGTTAAGTAATCAATTATTCTTTATAGCTAGTCGGTCCAAAGCGACTTTGTTCACGCTGTAGCTATACTAACCGAAACCCTTTACCCTAAACCTACAATTTTTTTGCTTAAAAACCATCCTCCATATACATCCAAGAATATTTTAAAAAGAGAATTATATAGGTTTATCTGTTATTGAGTTATGCTCATTTTGCGATTGATTTTTATATTATAGATTAAAAAGGAAACAGTATTAGCTCGTAACTTAGTAGCTTTTAAGTAGAATTTAATAAAAGACATTTGTTTATATAATTTAAGATCCTCGCCAAACCTTAGCTTAAAGGCGAGAAGCGCTCTAATTGCTTACTCAGTGTTTCATACGAGAAAATCCTCGCCAGTAAGAATTAAGAATGGTATTAATGATAATTTATTACTGGGGACTAAGGAAAGCCATTTTTGTTACGACTACGACCGCTTCTATTATTCAGTTTTATCGGATTCTGCTGTTCACATGTACAGAGATTTATTGTAAGCTCGGTACTCTTGTTAATGGTCATCTATTGACTATTAGTATTTATGCCTACACACGCATACACACACACCCACACTAATTTGAGTCAATGTCAAAATTTATTCATTCCGATGTCAATTAACACTCGGATGGACACTCATTTTATCATAATTTAAAAAATTCAATAATAATTATTGGCATTTTATTATTCCATCATTTTATCATTAACAATTATCGTAGTTATTTATTTATCATTAATTATATACTATTGTATTAATAATTAATTAATTAGAGTATACACAACTAAGTTAAAAAAAATAGTATACAGTCCAATGATTTATGGCGTGAAGTTAAATGATGTTGAACTGTTTTGTATATGTAAGTGCGTGTAAATGTAATTTTATGATACTTTTATGAGGCATAAATAAAACAGAAAAAAACACTCGGATGGATTAACCTATCTAAATTAATTATAATTAATTTATCGATAAATTAGTGAAGAATTTGATAAAAAAATAGTTTTTAAAAATTTAAAGGATTTAACGAAAATTACTGGCTTACTTTCTATGAGAAAGAGTGAGAGAGACAGATAGAACAACTTAGAACTAAAGCAAGAACTGGCCTAACAACTTTGGGTCTTAATTTTCCGTCTAGCCCCATTTCGCAACGCGCGATATGGAACTATATTCCTAAATACTACTTGGATATCATGTCAAAGCAATAAAAAAAAATTAACGTGACCTAACGTGACTAGATTATTATTTGCTTCTGATTGAAAGAAATTTAATTTTCATTAAAATAATATATCTAGTACAACAAAAAGTAAACAGCAAAGAGATTTACGACAGCAATAATAATAAAAAACGAAACTACATCACTGCGTGAGTATGTGTCAAACGTTTTTTCGATCATTCAATATGTATTGAATGATCGATTTGTCTTGAATCCGTAGAAATTGAATGTCGCTAGGAAAATGACTTTCCTATCTCCTGTGAACAGCTGACTTCGATCCCGTTTGATCTCAAATGCCTGTCACAATTTCTGTCGTGAGACACTTTTTAAATTAAGACCGGATGTATACGTCAAAAAAATACATTTTAAATAATATAATATATTATTTACTTATTTGAACTTTTTAAAGGAACTTACTTCACGGGTTCTTCGTAGATTTATAAGAATTAACGAAATCCGTTCATCTGTTTTCGAGTTTTTGGCGATTCATTTTTATATTAAAGATAAATAGATTAAACTTTATTCATAAACACAATACACAAAATTTAATTCAACAGAAGAAACAAAAATAACATACAATAA
Organism: Eurema mandarina; assembly: GCA_018238005.1. Taxonomy (NCBI): domain Eukaryota; kingdom Metazoa; phylum Arthropoda; class Insecta; order Lepidoptera; family Pieridae; genus Eurema; species Eurema mandarina. Next base: position 836 of record DWAJ01006661.1, on the reverse strand, counting down.
TTGACATTTATAAACAATAAAAAGTACACACAAGTATAATTGGCGCTGGTATTCTGCCAATGCCTGAAAAAGATATTATAGATAAATACTTCACGATGGAAATAACACGTCACGTCAATGACGGAAACAAATTATAAACTACATAATATTATTTGTACAAGCAATTAGACTAGTGATGTAGCAAATAAATTATTTGCCGATTCGCGTGTGTTATTAAAAAGATATTAACGTACCATTAGTCAGCGATTTTGGACGAAATTTCAGTATGACGCGACATGCCGGCGTAATTAACGGGTTCAAATTGTTCAGATCTTAAATCAAAGCTTAATAAGATCCCGTCTTGAGGATGAATTAATTTTGGAGTTGTTATTGAAACCGTTTGGGAATTTTAATTTCTTTTTTTAGTATAGCTAATGTAAGGAACGGGTGGTTTGCTGTGTGCGATAAAAATCGTAAAATTATGATTTGTTTTGCAATTTATCGTAAAAATATAACAAAATTGAGATTTATTAAATCTATCTAATTTTACTCCTTTTGCTATTGTTTATGGTTTCAGATGACACCTAAGCATTAAAAGACATAGGTATATTTTCGGCTTTTGATATTTTTTTACCGCTAACTTAAATCAAAAATACTTAACAATGAAATAATTTAAATACCTACGTGTCAATAATGTAACGTAGTAATGACAATAACGGTGAGTTTTGGTGGGAATCGTGCGGCGTCTATATGTAATCTCGATTGAATATTCCTTTTTTGGTGCATAAAGTGATTTAATGTATGATTGTGATAGTGTATCATGCAGTAAACTAGCTAATAAGTGTCCAAGAAATGAA
>DWAJ01006660.1:0-10146 GCA_018238005.1 Eurema mandarina | reverse complement strand
GTTTCAAAACTTTGTTTTTTTAAGTAAACTTATAGAAGTAATATTTGTAATAGGATACAATTTTGCTACTACATTTCATTACATAGAGATGCGACATTGAATATTTTTGAAATTGAATCTATCTATTAAATAAAATCTACAAACGTTTATTATATATACACTATGAATAATAATATGATAAATAAAACGTCCTCCGTGGTATCTGCAATCTGCCATTAAAGAAATATAATTTTTAATTCGAACGACTGCCAACCCTAGCTATGCTTATTACTTATAGCACTTAACGTAGTTATCAATGTGCAGAAAATGTATGGGATCGCGCAATTTTTTCTAATTTCTTTAGAATTTTGAAATCTTTTTTGAAACCTGAAGCCTATTATAATCGCATTAAGGTTTAGAATGCGAAAGTGTTTTTAGCTAGTTGTGCTTTGAAAATACACTATAAAAACTATAAAGACTTTGTGCCTACTTTTTTCATAGTACAATAATCTAATTAAAGTACCCACATAAATATAAATGTATATTGTTTTTAATATTATATATGTTAAATGGCAAAATGTGTTGGTAAGCGCATAACTCGATAGCAGCTGAACCGATTTACATAATTATTTTTTTAAAATATTCCTGGATGTACGAGGATGGTTCTTAAGCAAAAAATTGTAGGTTTAGGGCAAAACGTTTCGGGTAGGATAGTTACAGTGTGAATGAAGTCACGTTGGGACAGCTAGTAGGTTATATTTTATTTACATATTCATTTAATAAGAAATTCATAATAACTAATTGTTATTATAATTTACGTACAATATCGAGTTTTTGCAATTGACTGCACTTATTCTTCTTAAGTGTACCTTCTATAGTTTTCTCTAGTTTCCCATAGAAACGTTACATAAAACCATGAAATTATATCACGGACATTGAGATTAAGGTCGTAACATTTGTATTATTTTGCTCTTTGTGGAAATTTGAACATGCAACCTACAATTACAGCGTTTTTTTTGTGAGGAAATAAACTTCGTAATCTTTCTATGTTTGCAATATAGAAAGGGACTTATGTACCTATTAAATTTGGTACTTTTAGCCTTTGGTACTTATGGCTTTTGTTTTTCGGGGCTGTTATCGAAAGGAGAACCTGGTAAAGAGCTCAAGGGCAAGCCGAAAAATTCTTCCGTGAGCTCGTCAACTTATAGCATATGGCTTGAGATTATAAACCTATCCGCTTTGGCTTGGCATAGGTATATTATGCGGGAACTTTGTGAAAATTAAGAACGCATAGTTTTGACTTCTTTCGTCTTATATTAAGCATTCCAACATTTTCGATTTTATAGTATTAATAGCAATGATTTGAGAATGGTAGATCTATTAGCAAAAAAAGGTAAAGGCGTGAATATTCCACTTATTATTTCTTTCATGTGTGACTGTGTCCATGTAAACATAACACGGTTATTGTATTTCTTTATTTGCGGATATTTTTATTTCAATCAGTTTTACGTATAGTACAATTAAAAGAAGATATTATAAGTAAGGCCGACTTATACTAATGTTCGAATAAATGCAAGAAAATCCGAACGTAAATTCAATACTTCATGTAACTAGATACGTCATCTCATGTTCGATCTGTAGTGTAGGTAATTTGTTTATAATAAGTATATAGGAATGTTTCAAAGTTGGTTAACCAAAATGAACTTGCAAAATGCATCGTGTGAAAGTGATAGCAATTGAAATTTACCTAAGTTAGAATGGGATAAAATATAGCTGGAGTGTTACGTCAGATCATTGTGACATAAGCTCGAAGTTACTGACCTACATTGGACCGATGATTTTATTAATAACGCAAGCAAATGTGTAAAATGACCTAATAGTTCGCACACGCACACAGTAACGACTGAAAACTTAGCTATAAGGAATCCTGTTCAATCTTTAAACGTTATTTCGTTTACTTAACAAATTCACCATACCTTAAAATACATGGGTAATAGACAAAGCAGGTCTTAAAATTAAAAGATCTAAATCATACATGTCGATAAATAAGTAAATATAATACATACATAATATAATTAACCAAACCACACCACTATTTAATGAAAAAAAAACATGTTTATATTTAAAAGTTTGGTTTACTGAACGTCAATATTGAATGAACACTCGGTTTGCGCGGCGTAAAATGATTTCCTATTTAATATCGAATAAAGAATTGTTTACCGTGTCCATGACCATGTACTTGCTATGTTTTATTTTTGTGTCTTAATATTTTTATTAAAATGTATATTAAAATATATATAACCTATCTTCATTTTTAAGACTTAAATTAAAGGTCTTCTTATTCCTTAATTTTTTTAACTGAATCGTCTAGTAGTCTGTAGTAAAATATGGGCTATATTAAGTGTTGGGTTTATATTTGCACTTATATGGAGAATGGACATGGTAAATAACGCAGTCTAAGAAATGATTTTTTTATTATTTTATTGCTGCCTAGTGTGGTACACTTCGGAATACACTGGTCATTTGTATAAGTATGTATATTATTTGTATCAACTATACAAGGCCGCTATACTTTTTAAAGACTATTACAATTAATTTGGTAATTGTTGTATTTCATTCTTTGTTCTCTTTGTTTTTAGTAATTGTGAGATGTAAGAAATGTTTCTTCTTCTTTCAGTATTTATTTAATGAACTTGTTGAACAAATCTTGTGTCCCTGTTATTGATATCAGTTGTCTTTAGTAATAAACGATATTATAGTAAGTAGATATGTTATAAGCGCAAAATTTTGAAGACGCGAAAACATCCTAATTAGGACGTCTTACCTTTAGGTGATTGGTTGCAGGTGCATTCACGTACAACTGACAAAACTAACTATCTCTTTTTTTCTTGTTGGTTTTATCATTTATCTCTATTCTATCGTTTATCTTCTATGTATGTGTGCTGCCGCTGCTGTCCGGAACACTTTTTCGGTTGATTTGTAGGAGTATAACATATCTATTGACTAAAATACAATTGTTAGTAATAATAAAAACCCGTGCGAAGACAAATGTCTCGTGTATAGATAATGTTGTAAGTCGCGTGTCACGCAATATCGAGTCAACGACACAAGATGAAACGCAATGGGCCAAGGTTAAACGGGAAAGAGCTCTTGTAACACTATTTCGTCGTAATATCAATCGATAATTAGTTAACATACTGTCTCGACAGTTAACTAATACTTATTGAAAAATAATTCTGACTACAATAATTATAACTTAAAAAGGCTTACACGCGTTTGAATGATTTTCCTTTGATAAGTTGGTCTAAATAACTATAGCTAAAATGTCGAAATAAGACTATTTTACGAATGCGAATTCATAAGGATTGTTCCGAAATTACGTTACATCTCAGTGTGCTGTGGGCTGGGTTTAGTCGGCATAATTTATACAGTATATTGACCTATTAAATACCATAACATGATACACATTAATAAAGTAAGTTAAAATTAAAATTAAAACATAAATGTATCTTAAACAACTTTTCCTTAACGGAAGTGAATATTGATATATGAATAAGTAAACCTTAAAGTCAAAACAGTTAAAAGTATTTAACCGAGTGTATGTTACGAAATTCTTTCTTTAAAGTGTCAGCTCCGCAGACAAATGTTAACCTTCACACAGTAACCTCTATTACTTCGTCGTCGGCAGATGTTTTTCAAGCATTGAAGCATTTAATAATGTACAAAAATTATATCGAAATCGGCTGACTTTTTATGAACATTTAAATGCCAGTGTAATATTATCTAGTTAGTTACTTGTACGATTAATAAAATTGTGGTAAGTAGGTATTCAAATGAACTTAGGTGGTAGAACTAGGCCTACCTAGGTATTTACCACTCTCTTACAAAAAAACCCCTGTTATGTAATGGCATTCCATTCTTACCTTTCGTCATCTTTTATTTTCTCTTTTTAGGACGCGAGGTGTTCGCGTACCATCCAGAGAGAATTCTGCCGCCATAACAAAAAAATCGAACAATATAAAACCAACAAGCTTATAGAAATAATTTAATTGTATGGAGAATTCTTTTTACGAGTGACGTTACATGCAATGAACAAAAGTGTAGCGCATATAAGAAGAATCAAAAAGTACTCCAATGGCAAGCCTTCACTGCTCGAGTTTGCTGTTGGGAATTTCTGCAGCGACATTTAATTGCATCTGAAAAGAGTTAAATTATATCAAAACTAGCCGTCTCATGCGGTTTTTACCGGGTTGTTCCCGTTCCCGGAATAATACCGGGATACAAAGAACCTAGTGTGTAAATCTAGTGTAATCTACCTGTATGCAAAGTTTCAGATAAACCCATTCAGTAAACTCTATGTGAAAGAGTTACAAACATACAAACATCCATACTCGCAAACTTTTACATTTATAATATTAATAAGATTTTAAGGAAATGTCACATTTAATTTGTAGGGCAAGGTTAATGAACCTTTGCTTATCAATGTACCATTTTTACCCGACTACGTACGACTACAAAGCCAAAAGAAAGTGTAATGACTTTCGCATTCTATGTACCTATGTATTTGTTCGAAAAAAGTGTCTTATAAAAAAGGAATAGGCATTACTAAAATATGTGATGTTTCCATCGGCAGTATAGACAGACTTCGATTATCTAGTACATATTTAAACAATAGCGATTGTCTAGTAAGAAAGCATTTTATGTAGACCGCAATTACGACAGCCGTTACCAAACAGTTAAAAATGCCTAGCAGAGAGCGGCGCGTGTTACTTCATTTCTAAATTGTAACCTTATGTAATGTCACGCCCCTAATAAACAAAGGTATGAAAATCGTATGACATTGTTATGTGTGTTGTTTTCTTTAAGAATTTAACATAACAACTATTATAATTATTATTAACAAATCCTGTACAAAATCAGTTTATAAATATAAATTGTATTATAAATTGAAACTCATAAAAAAGTAGAAAAAAAGGAATAGGTATGCAGTAATCTAACCGCTTACTAAAAACTTTAAAACGAATCTATTAAAAGCTGATATTTATGAAATTTAGTATACACAGTGTCATGTCTATCAAAAATGCATAATCTACTTTTTATTGCAAAAATGACATTCATCGTAACTAATCATTACAAAGTAGGTTTTCGTTGTTTGTCCATTGTATGCTTAGATCTTTAAAACTACGCAACGGATTTTGATGTAATTTAAAAAAAAAAGAGTGATTAAAGATTAAAGAGAATGCGTTCGAAGTTGGGTCAGAATGCCAGTTAATAAATAAGAAGCTAATGGTCCCATGAAAACTTACGTGGATATAAAGCCGGACGCTAAAATCCTGCTGACTTGCGTTAGAACTATTAGAACGAGAGTAAATGCGATGCAGATGAACACAATTTCAGCCAGTTCGAAGTGAGTACAGAAAGCTGACTTCAAAGGAAAATCTCCCATGTTGCTTGCTGTAAGCATACCAATGCACTTTAAATCACATAAATCCTTAAACATAATAACCCTAATATAACAATTCGTTTAGAAGTTCTATCTTTTCTACGAATTCGCTTATATTAAAAAAACAGTTATTATTATATTTTTTAATCTAAAAAAGCTGTACAAATTTTAATGATTTTTCTTGTTAAATTATTGAAAAAAGGGATCGTACATTATGCATTAGTGAAACCGTGGGCCACAGTTAGTGACGAAATAAATAATGACTTCTGAGATAATGACGTTAACCAATAGGTACTGTCTATTACATAAGTAATTTCAATTAAAATATGTATATCGGAAGATCTACAGTAATTTTGAGCAAAATAAGTATTCTATATTTTTAGATATACATTTCTACGTACTTACTGTTTTAAATTGAAAACTTATTGTAATGTATAGTCTTGGCTTTTTAGCATGAATGGTCTTGTTTCGATATAATTATGCCATTTTAGATACAGTGGCTTTGGACATTAATTATTGACTTCTAATTTATTAAGAGTTTTAAAGTTTCTGTTAATTTAAAGTAATTAGTCCATTTTGTAAATCAATTTTTTTTGAAAGCAAGAATGTTGTGAGATCTATTCTGACAGTGTCATGAATGTTCTTAAAATTATCTATAACTTAGTAATATTTACATTTATTGCTGTATGTAGAAAAGAGTTTTTAATTATTTTTGTCTGTGTACTACGTGTATGTACTACACACTTCCTATGTTTGAACAGCTTGTAGGAACCTACAGAGATAATAAATGGCTACATATTTTATAGAATTTAATTAACTGAAATGTCTGAAGGGATTTTTATCAATAATTTCATTTGCTGATCTAAAAACTCGTACGTGTAAAAATAGTCTTTCACGTGTGTGTGTGACTCACATTGCTGCAAGTGACACTATTGACTATATTTCTTTATTTATTTGGCACAGATTTTCAACCCAATTCATAGCTATAAAGTAACGGTTTATTGTACTTGTTTTCTTTCTACAAATTTTTAATTTATTATAGCGCCCTCTAGCTTGCTAAAATGAAAGCGCAAAAAAGTTTAAAGCATCCTTTGGTAAAACATGATTGTTATCTTAGTTACAGTCTCAACTGCTAGATGGCGCTTTACAAAGACAACGTATCGTTAGTCCTGTTTTTTTTTTCAAATATTTAATCTTTTTCCATAATAATAAATTTTATTGTATAAAAATGACTTGTGTCATATTATTCTATTCTTATTTTATCATGAAACTGAAAGCTGATCTCATTTACCAAGCACAAACATTGCGCGGCCGGTTAATTCAGTTCAAATTTAATCTCGTCAGGTAACGGTCGTGCTGTCGAGCGCATTAATAACTTTCAACGGCTGTCTCAAAACGCCGGTCTGAATATGCTCCCGCAAAATGAAGCTTCCTCGGCTTTCAACGATAGTTCTGAAGATGTATTTAATAAACCAGTAGAATCTATAATGCGCTGTGAAGATTTCAAGAGTAATTTTGCCAGGAAGCTGTCGAATAGATATATTTCCTGGTCACCTTTGGCCAAATCGAAGAGAGATCCTGCACTGAAGTTATGCCGAACAGACAAGCAAGCCACAGAAACGATTATTGTAAGTAAATTTCAATTATCTCGATACAATTATTTTTGCGAATTTATTGTTTTGTTTTGTTGTTGTTGTTGTGAGTGTTTATGTCGATAATTAAATAATAAGATGACATAATGCTTATGAATTGTCACCTACCTGCTTATTATGAAAACATTATATGAATTATGTTTTAGTATCGAAATCTACAAAAGCAAAAGTAGAATAGGTACCAAATAGAAATACCTAATATATTTAGGACTGATTAATGTAACCTAACGATACGGGTTTACGATTAAAAGTAAAATAAATTATAAAAATATTTAGTATTTTGAGTATTTAGGTACAAAAGTATTTGTAATTCGAATAGTGGACATTTTAATACGACTATTATCTCATGTCGGCTGATGATTATATTAATTAAAATATTAAAAAATTGGTTGTATCTTGTACCATCTTCGATAGGTGTACATATATTGAACAGGGCGGGAAAACAATTAATATATTACTAGCGACCAGCCCCGGCTTCGCTTGCATACATTATTATGATGTAAGCTATCCTATCTTTTAAGTTTGATCAAACTGCACACGGTGAGCAAATTTAATTTAAAAATCGGCCAAAAAAACAATTCAAATCAGAAAACCAGAGTTAAACACGTTCAAACAAACAAACTCCTCCGCTTTATAACATACTCTATATTATATGAACACGAATAAGCTATCAGCGTTTTTCAATTACAGAGTATAGTGCGACATTTCGATTCGATCAATGTCAAATTAAAGAAAAACATATGTTAATTGTCTGTCACTGCACATGTAATTGCACGCATCCAGCGAAAGCACTACTTAGTACTTTTGAGAGTGCTCGATATATGAATAGAGAAAAATGTAGTTGAAACATTCAACGTTAAGCATTATGCCGCACAATACGCTCTAATGCTACAATTGTAAAACTAGGTATTACAAGTTCAAGTTGAGCAACTTAACGATCGTGTTTTATTGTCTAAGTAATTTGTTCAAGCCATTAAGTAATCTCGTCCATCGTCGCGGTTCGCTAACTTAGAACTAACTTGACGTACTTATGTTAATGTGAAAGTGTATGTTTGTCGTTGCGTTACGTGTGAGCCGAATTATATTTGGTTTTTTCCTATAATAGAAATAATGTTTGCTTTTGTGAATTACTTTATATAAGCCTTAATGTTATCAAAGACTGAGCTTTGTCCCGCGGTTTCACCTGCGTTATTGCCGTTCCCGGGGCAATACCGGGATTTAAAGTATGCTATGTGTTAATCCAGGGTATCACCTATCTACATATCAAACTTCAGCTGAATCGGTGCAGCCGTTGTTGCGTGAAAGAATGACAAACATTCATCCATGCACACATTACCCTATAACATAATATTAGGAGGATAGGATAAAAATACAATATTAGTACGATGGCAAAGCCTTTAGGCTGAATTGGCTTGATTCTGGGGTGGTTACTACCCTTAGTCAATCGAATTACATTTCCTTCCTTGAATAGGAACACAGGTGGGCCATTTTTACCTTCCGCCCTCCTTCCTTTATCCTAATCCTTTATTTCTTATTGTGACAAATCCTTCCCTTATTCCTGTTTTTAAAAGATTGGTCACTTAGCTTTGCGATTGTTCGCTGATGTATAGCGGATAGCTTATAGATGATATAAGTCTAAGTCAAATTTAAAATCAAAGTCTAAGTCAAAGATCTTCAGTTAGGCTACATATAGTAACACGTTTAAATCATCACGGTATAACAAAACATTAACATTTGGATACGGAACCAAAAGTGTTTCAAAACTTACAGCATCACTGAGGAGTTCTTCCAACCTCTGTCTTGGAGTTTTACCCTTCTTGGGTCTGATGAAGAGTATTATCTTACGGATGTCTGGACACTTCCTGAAAATAAATACAAAAGGTTTAAGTATGTTCATTGAAAAAAAAATAACATTTAACGACCTGTTGGCGCAGTGGTAGCGCAATTGCTTACTGTGAGAAGAGTCGTGGGTTCGATCCCCACGACGGAAAAATATATTTGTTATTTACATTTCGAAAGCTATGAAATAATATTCATCTATGAAAACTAGCCAAGACAGACCTTAGGTTACAATACATTATCTTCTGTTATAAGAAGATAATATGATAAGTTATACAGTTACAGGTCGCGTCACGAATCTTTAGCGCTGAACGTAACCTGCGCAGAAGTCAAAAATAAAGTATCGAGGTAGCGACGCGACGCGCGGGGCGCGTGATCGTCGGGTGCGCGAGCGTTGATTGGTTGTCCCAGTCGTGTTGTCTTTGAGCACCAATACGTCACGTACTATACACCCTCAAAAACTTTAAAGTAGTTAGTAGTAGAAAGCTTACCTTAGCAGTTTTTCAACGAGCACTTTCCCCATGAAACCAGTTCCTCCAGTGATGAAGACAGTCAAGTTACTGAAGGTAGCTGCGATCCGGTCTGGGAGGGCGTCTACCTCCACCTCTGGTACACCTTCGGAAGACATCTTTGGTTCTGCAAAGAGGATGTAGTACTGATATTGGATGTTAAAGTCAATCTGTTTGTGTGTTTCGTGTGTATTTGTAAATAGTTTTTGATGAAATTTTGGTATTTTCTTTTTTTTATTTCTTCAGATAATAAACAGTCATGAATTAAATACAGTTTTGAATTTAAGAAATGGAACAGGTTTTCTGTGCAGATAAAATGTTTAAATTTGTGTGTTAGTTAATTATTATTGGAGATAAAGCCGTGAAACGTTGTACGGGTAAAGGGGATTGTAAACTATTTAATGAAAAAAATATACAAACAGTTCAAGTAAGAGTACGATTTACTCACAAAGGGTTCCGTACTATTGTCTATAACGATTATATTGAATTTGTTTGTTGTTAAAATCTAATCCCACGAAAAACATTAAATGTAAAAAATTGCCAAGTCTCTCGATGCAGTCTTTCCATCGTAAAAAGTTTTGAGATCTCATAGAAGCCAATAGACCAGGGTAGATCCCTTTAAAAATAATGAAAAGTGAAAAAAAATTATAATAGAATTAAACCCATTAGAAAAGGAGGGAAATATGATAAAAATGAAAGGAAAAATAATTTACGGGCGATCTGA
>DWAJ01006659.1:0-10146 GCA_018238005.1 Eurema mandarina | reverse complement strand
TAAAACCATTCCATTTAATATAATATTATTGTTTACAGTGTAAACATTAAACAGTATAGTACGCGTCACGAATCTTCAGAGCTGAACGAAACCTGCGCAGAAGTCAAAAATAAGGTATCGAGGTAAAGACGCGGCGCGCGGGGCGCGTGATCGTCGGATGCGCGAGCGTTGATTGGTTGTCTCAGTCGTGTTGTCTTTTCGCACCAATACGTCAATTACGAGCGCGATTCTACCGATGCGGAACTATTCTCTTCCAACGCTAAACATATATGACGCGTACTATACATTACGTTACAATATGAAAAGTGTTCATCAACTTATCACACCGCCGCCCATAGAGGCGTAAACTTATATCAATGCTGCTTTAAAACAAGCTTAATTTTAAAAGACAACACATTCAATAGGCGTGAGTTATTTTTATATAATTTTAATTTTTAACTAATGATAAAATTATTATTCTATTTAATCTATGCGTTTTGGGTTTTTTTGTTATCTGCTTTAATATTTTGTCTGTTGAGTCTTTAGTCTTTGTGTTATTAGATTCTCTTTGGTAGTTGGTACACAATATGTCACATAACACAATACACAATCAATGTGACAATTCACAATACACATTCTTACTGAACGTACCGATTCTCTTTGATTGTTACTTGTAAGTTGTTAGTGATGTTACATTGATATTTGATACTTGATTACATTTACTGTTCAGTGTTCACAATTCACATTTCACATTGTAATTTGTAATGTGTATGCTGTCACGCGGTGTGCCTCACACGCGGTTATATAAATTAATTATTTGTGTTAATACTTGATTTTGATGGAATCTAAGTTGTAAATAATGTGTCAAAACGGTTAAGAAGTGATAAAAAGTTTTGTTTGTGACGGAAATGTCTAGGAAAAAGAAATGTAAAGCTGACAATTTTCTTGGAAACTCGGACTGCACTTATTTTGCTTAACTGTGCAATATATTCAGATACTGTTTCTCCCTGCTTTTGGTTTCGCCAGTAAAATCTATAAGACATAGATTCATAGATACATGGCTTCGGGCTATAATGCTTTGTTAATATTGATACAATTTCTGTAAATGTCACTTCATTAGATTTTTTAGGTGTAATTAATGCCAACATAGTATCAAATATTTGTGTCCCACATGTAAAAATTCAGTAACTTGCTTTAATATTTTGTAGCTTAACAATGACATCTTTTTAACTTAAAAAGAATACCAAGTATGTATGCTAGATAAGATAAGATAAGCCTTTATTCTCTGACCAAGTTAAAACTTATAAACTAATATAATTGAAGCTTAAATTCCTAATGAACATCCAATAATTTTTATGTTCCTCAGCAACTATTATTTAGGTCAGGTTGTCCTCGGCAAAGGCCTCCCCTAGTGTGTGCTATAGACCTATATAACCTGGTGTGGGATAGTTCCCAGGCCAGGTTACTTCGTCCTTTGGGTAAATAGTCTTCCCATCTTTTGAATGGATGTTTCCTTTGTCTTATCCCAGTTCTAGGATTCCCTTAAATCTTTTGTATATTTTTCTTTGTTACTTCTCATGATGTGTCTTGTTCAGTTCCATTTTAATTCAGTTATTCTTTTAAATACATCATACTTCTTATAGTCTTTTTGCTAATATTGGTCCATCAAATGGTTGACAATTTATCAATTTTTGCTGATGCACTAGCTAATGAAAAATTATACTTTAAAGTTAATGATCTGTGGACTTCAAGAAATCACATTTTAATGTTTATGATAAATCTACTGTGTAGTAATCATTCTTTTCCAGGAGAGTAAAAAAATATTTATATTGAAGTGAAATTGTCAAAAAAATAAATAATTTTTGCATTATCGGGATTCACAACATCTTTGATACTGGACTCGGGAAAAACATCTCTAATAGATAAAGTAAAAGGTATCTGTAAATTATTTTTGAAATTGAGCATTTCTAACTTTTTCCTTGCAAAGTTTACCAAAATGTTTTACAACCTGTGGGTCCTGTAAGCTCTTGTAAGGGGGTCACAAGAAAATAAAAAAAGTATTGATATATATTAAGAGGAAAAAAATTATAATATATCTACAAACAAAATTTTATCGAAGGATGTATGTTGATGCGAAGGTTGTACTTGTTTCTGATTAGGCAAGGTCTCCCATCGAGGATCTGTATTTGCTACTCATAGAATTAAATCATTTTCCAGATTTTTGCGATTTCTTTGCTTAATTTTTATTTGGACCATTGACACAAATGTCTACACACATAAGTACGAGGTAGCAAATGGAATCATATACTTCCAAGCCTCAGTTGACAATTTTGAGTATGATAACCCCCTGACCTCTGAATGGTAATGTAAATTTCGGTGCAGTGCCACCATATATTCAAAAAATATTCAAAATTAATCCGAAGCAATTGTGTCTGCAACGCTTTTCCTTTACAATTTTTATTATAATATTTAGAACTTGGCTGTATTCCCGCGGCAAGGTTGGCAATGTTTTGGTTACAAGTGCCTGGCGGTGAAGAAAGCAAGCGTTTGGCGGATGTTCTTTCAGCCTAGCAAGAAATCCACACTCCACACCAGTCATTGCTCTTGCTCCGTCGCTGCAACGAGAAATGCATTTATTTGCCGAATAGATATTAATATCTTTAGTAGCTTCAAGAAACATTTAATGCAAGCAATGAAATGTAGTATTTGTGGGTAGTGCTTTGAAAAATAGAAGTCGTGTGAAAGTAAACTTGTTGTTTCTAGATGCAATGGATTTTGCAACCAGTAACTAACATTTCCTTATTCTTCTGAGATCCTGAAATCTTTTTGGAAGTTGTTTTTGAGTTCAGTTATATTTTTAGTAAGGATGATGTCGGCATTGCTGACGTCACTAACGTGCACGTACGCCACGTTGGAATGTGTCGAACTATCATTACTGCTCAATATTAATATTCAAATGGGGTCACCAGTTATGGGGTTGCGGGTCCTTTCACCTTTTGGTTTTGCGTCTAAAAGCATTGTGCCCCTTTTCCCTGCATTTCGCGGCATCGCAGTTTTTACACATCGGTGGGTCTCCAGCCGTGTAAGCGGGGCATTTGGCTTTGATGTGCGTGCCTCCACAGTGGCTACAGAGGTCCTCCGTTCGCTCGCAGCGGCGCCGCCCGTGTCCAAACTCAAGGCATCGGGTGCACTGTAGCAGAGGCGACTGGTCTTCTACTAGTAATCTTTGTATGTCTATGTGGATGCGCTCTGCTGTAATTATTCTCGTGTATACTTGGGGCGACACTTGGAGAACGACATGGCTTTGGTGGGGGTTTCTGGCTCTTTTTCTGTATTTTTCCCTTACCCTGTATTCATCTTCTTTCATACCTTCCCATAGTTTTCCGTTTTGTGTCTTAAGGGACTTTAGGATGTCCTCCTCTTTGTTGTAGTCGAGTACATTTCGGATAACTACCAACGGGTCTTTACTTACACCCTCCTCCACTTTTAGACTATCATTATTTTTAGACTATTATGATTTAATATAATGTACTGAGTCTAAATAAATAATCCTAAAAGATTTTCTAAATGTCCCAATAGGGCACTGTCTTATTAATAATAACTATAAATAAATATTACCTTGTATAGGGAGGTCACTGATAATTTTCACTACTTATCACAGTAAAGCACACGTCTAGATTCTAGATTCTAGCCGGACCTTCTACCTACTTTCGCAGGATCGAATTTTCCCGGTTTTCCGCTATAGCCTGGGGCTATTTTCTTTATCTCTTCTGGAGTGTAGAGTTTTCTTTTCGTTTTCCCTATGCTAATTATTAATGATAAAAATTAAACGAATTATTTGATTATGTATATATGTCGGAGAAGCAAGCTCCTCATTGACATCATCGTCCATTGTGCGGGATTTAGTGGGCGCATTTATACTTTACACTACAGGCGCCATGGGTTGTATGCGGGCACAAGGAAACACCGAATACACAACTTAGTCTTAGTTTATTAATTACACTTAATTTAATACTAAACACAACTTAACATAGATTTATAAAAAGGTTAAGGACCGAGCAGTATGTTCCGAGTGCCGATCTGTTACACCAGCGAACACACAATGATCTCCATCCGACCGATCTACCCAAAACTTAAAGCCGCCAAAAGCATTGGCCCTTCCACAAATGGCACTCGGACCATGCTCGAGAACGTGTACGTGCTCTGCTCTCATTCGTCATTGTAAGATCGCTTTTTTTTAACGTAAACAAATTTGAAAAAAATTATAAACGATTTTTAACAACAAAGGGCTATTCATAATATTCAAGAATTTATAAACAATTTTTAGTAACAAAGGGCTATTCATAATATCCATCCGACACGGCCGTCCTGACCTATCATCACACGTCCTCGTGTGATGTTGAAGGCCGTGCATCGTCATCTGTAAAAGAAAAATGCTTGTAATTGTTGTTCGGCCACTCCTGACCAAAATAAAAGTCTACATTCTCTTCATCTTAATTTTTCTTTGCAACAAAAATAAAAAAAATAACGTTCGTTTGAATAGTACCCGTACAGCCGCCACCATCCCCTCTATCGCTCTATATTTAACTATTTTGCGTAAAATCTAAATGTCCGCCTCGCATCTAATGCCTCTTGCCAGGACCTATTCTGGCTCGATTCTATTACGGTCAGCATATTTTTAAGGGTACTACGCTCAACCTGACCGTTGGCCCAACAAGAACGTGTCGCTATTAAATGAAGATTATACCGTGTTTTGCACAAAAATCTTTAAATTCTTTGTTTGCGCAACATCGAACGAAGAATGATATGGAAGCTTTAATAGCGCTGATTGCTCCATCGGTATCAATTCGAGTGGAATGCCTAAGTAACACATATTTAGTAAAAGCGTCTACAATAACAAAAACTTATTCTTTTTGATTATTTTTACCACTAAGCTTACCAGATGCATCTATGTGGATCCAGGGAATACTATATACTATACGTCTTTGATAGTGGATGCAGCTCTGTTTGCTATGTACTACTTCGCGATTTAGACAGTTTGTACTGTCAAGAAACTTTCTTACGTATTTCGACATAATGGGAAACTGTTGATATGCCTTTTCTAAAGTTTTATTCCATCCCACATGTAGAATTGACTAATTAATATGATTTATAACCGACCAACGAAACGCTCTAGGTACAATTGGTAGCCATACATTACGATTGTTCCTTTGAATTTTCTTATACAGCACATTTGACCTTACTTCATAAATTTTACAACTTTCTAAATCTAAATCATCACTTTCGAGTTTACTAATAATTTCATTGCATTCGGGATCTCGTCTTTGTTCCGCTTGTAACCAATTCGAAGACAGCGGCTATGTTCACGCGTTTTTCTACCACAATGTTTTTATTACCTAAATTACGAGCACTTCTAACTCCGTTCATGTCTGCATCAGGCAAATGATTTTTAGAGAAAAAGTCTACTCACTGAATCTCAAAATCGAAAGCCTGGAGGAATGCCCACCACCAATGTACCCTAGGGGTCAAGTCTATTTTAGTTCTTGAAGCTTTCAGAGAATTGTAGTCAATAACGACCATTAATTTCCTACCATACAAGTAAACCGACCATACTCGAGTCACGCGCTCTGCTCTCTTGATCATTGTGGGATCGCCTTATTTTATCGGAAACAAAGTTGAAAGAATTTATAAACAATTTTTAACAATAAATAGCAATTCAAAATATTCCTCATTTCTGTACTTTTGTGTGGTGATAAATACCACGGTACCCAATCTACGGGATAATAAGCATACGATATTATGTTATAGGAGGAACTTGTGGCAAATTATTTTGTACATCTGCCATACTAGCAGGTTCAAAATTATCCCAATTAACGTTATTGAATAAATCGTCTAAATTGAATACGTCGTCTTCGAGAGTCCTGGCCCTGGAGGTGGAGGTTTCAGCGTCGTCGCATCTGGTATCGGAGGTATTGGATACACTGAAAGACATAATCATGAACATCCGCTAAATTCTCCGTTGTTTCCACCTGTTCTTCGTTCAAGGCAACAATTTTCACACAATCTTCTTCCTCGTTGTACATATTCTGTGATTCTACGCTGTTGTCCATTTTTAAATAATTTTGGATGATGAAATACTAAAAATTCACGTAACGACTCAATGCTGGTCTGATCTGGAAATGATTTAATGGGGTAATAGATATATTTGTTTCCACATGAAGTCCGTTTTTACTACCATTTGGGAAAAGAAATGACCGGTGTGTACGCTGGGTCAAGGATGCTTTAATTTAAGGAACTATTTAAAATAATTGAAGTCGGAATAAAAATAAAAGGTGTTACTGCGTCGACAGGTTTATTGCAAGTGAAGGTTTACATGTATAGCTTATAACTAACTTAACGCAGGAAGACAGATGCATCGCATTGCCTTTAAAAACCGTAAGGCGTTTTTTGCTTGAACAACCGGCTCTTCGAGTTGACACTCTCGTTACAGTTTTGAGCAGTGGTGCTGTTTTCCTCAATATTTCGTCTTATTTAAGATCGTTTTCTGTATCCAAAAGGCACAGCTGCTCGTCAAAGAGCTGAGTCGTTGGAGAACGCTTTCCTTGGCGTCGTGCACGGAGAACCCATCCAAGTCAGCTTTTTTCAACTCGTCGATTTTCTTTCGCAAACTGGTCAGATCATGTAGTAATTGAGAATCATTTTCAATATTCATCATGTTGGTCGTCAGATTTATATTTAAAATATTATTTGTAATGCTAAATTGAGGCAAGTAAAACGACGGTGATTACTCTTCTGCGTTTGACACTTGTCGCATAGAATGTAGTGAGAAATCTTATCCCTTTTATCATACAGTTCTGTTTTAATTTAATGACTCTTGCTCGATTTATCTGGCGGACAGCGACGTTGTCATCGTATTCGTTATTCTAATAGTGAGCAGACTGCACATAAACAGGGTGATCAGATTTGATTGAACTACGTGCAATGTATGGCACATGTGCTATTGCTGAGATTGGTGAAGAATAAAGTGTAAATAATCTTAAGGGATTTTATATTTCACATATTACACTAAAGCTATATACTATTATACAACAAGTAACTATTTCTATCACTATTTCTGACTGAGCTATCCCACTGTCTATAATTCACCGAAATAAAAAAATCCAAGGATTAGTATTCACATGCCATGGTTGATTGACGCAATAAAAAAACACACGCAAATGCGGTTGTCTTGTGGTTGCACAACTGCTTTCTGCACGAAGGGTCGTGGGATCGATATGCACACCGGAAAAATATATTTGTAATTTACATTTCTATTTTTCTAGGGTCTGGGTGTTGCTAATTGTATATATGTATGTTCAAAAGAAAAGTATGTATATTTAATTTATTCCGTTATCTAGTTGCCATAACACAAACTTCGCTGTGTAGAAATGTCCTGAAAATATTTATATAACATGTTGAATTATATTTTAGAGTAAATAACACGAATTTTGTTTTGGCTAAAAAAACAATTTTAATATTATTATAAACATTATTAAAATATAACAATATTTGATTTAACAATTATTACACATTCACTTACCAAAAAAAAACAAATCGACAATTATAAGTTTTTGCATTAAATATTTTAACTGCGAGCAGATTATTGAATCATCGCCATCTTTAGTCATCTGTAATTCTATATAATACTATTGCATGCAACGTATACATTATACATAGTCCTGCGCCTATATAGTTAAACTTCGGGAGCGGCGGATAGTTTTTTAAAAATAAAAACTAATTAAAATTAACTTATATTTAATCGTGCGATCGATTTGAAGATCCATTCGCGGGTGTTCGAAAATACAGAATTAAAAGTAAATGTAAAACAATGAAAATGCTTACGACTACTTACTAGAAAACCAACAATAATATTCTAGCGTGGGAAAGTAATAAATGTGGGTGCTGTACTGAGCCAGCACTTAACCCAGCACTGAGGGCGACATAATTATATACACAACTAGCTGTTGCCCGCGACTCCGTTCGCGTGGACTTTCATATAAACTGTGACCCTCCCTTTTCTCCCTTATAATCCTTTTTTCCTACCAATATTTTGTCCCATTCCCGTGGGAATCTTGCAATATCCCAACATGCCAAATTTCAAGCGTCTAACGTAAGCGGTTCAGATTTTTTCATACTAATGTTTTTTTCCGCTAACTCCCGTTCCCGTGGGAATTTTACAATATCCTTTTGCTACTAACGTTTAAGTTTAATAAGGTACCTGCATGCCAAATTTCAAGCTTCTAACTTAAGCGGTTTAGATTTTTCATACAAAAGGTTTTTCCCGCTAATTCCCTTTCCCGTGGGAATTTCGGGAATTCCTTTCTTAGCGGATGCCTACGTTATAACATCTACCTGCACTGCAAATTTCAGTCCGATCCGTCCAGTGGTTTGGGCTGTGCGTTGATAGATCACTGTCACACCTTTGAATTATATATATTTAGATTTGCAATATTTGGTAGTATTATAATTTTGTTTGATTATCGTCCAACAAGCGTGTCATAGTTCTCACTAATATACGAAATCTATTGTTTCTTTGAATGGCTCATAGTTTCTAGTAAATAGTGCTATAATGATGCCATTGTGAATATCAAAAAGCATATTATACTTTACTCTAAAATATGAAGCTGAAAACCGTCATTGTTCATTTAAAGACGCTTTTCACATGAGCGTAAGTAAATAAAAGAGACTATTAAAACTGACTCAATATTTTAATGATATACAAGCTATCAATAAACTGTCTGTCTGTCCCTATGTATGCTTAGATCTTTAAAACTATGCAACGGATTTAGATGCGGTTTTTTTAATAGATAGAGCGATTCTTAAGGAAGGTTTATATGTACAATACATACATAATATAATAGAGAAACACTGATAAACTTAGAGGTTTCTAATGTGATGTCGTATATTACAGATTTAAAATGCAGGGACGTAGTTGTTGCGTCTTAGCGGTACCGACACGCGGCCAGCCGGTGGTCAATTTGAAAAAAAGCTGTGAACGCTGCGTATGAGGACATTCTGTATAGTCTGTAAACATTAACATAACAAAAATGAACATTATACTATATAATTTACAAACCTTTAAAAATTATATAGTTACCCAAACACAATGAAACCTAAATTAATTGTACACAAAAATATCTCCCAAAAAAATCGTCAAAATTTTCTTTCTCCAAAATCTTCTTTGCCCATCAACCGTTCTAACCGCGTTAATGAGGTCTTAAATTATACCTGTTTGCTTGTAAATACATTAAGTCCGACCAACAACAAACTCGAACCTTTAAACTTTATCTTGAATGTTTATTAAATATTTCCTTGATATTTCCTCGAGGGCGTTTGCGAACGTTTTTAATTAATTCCCGTTCCTCGCCATTACTGAGACTACAGGAATCCAATCGAATGTTAATGACACCTGAAATAACAGACATGTTTGTTTGTTTAACGTAAATAAGTTTTTAGATGCAGAAAAATATTGAAAAATTGTATGTGAATTTCCTATAAACGTGTTTGAGGTTATTTTGAGAATACTGTATAGTTAATAATATTGCAGAACGTAATGAAAGATAAACTACTATTTCAAATATTTATATTGAATTTTATAACAAATACCTCAAGGCGAACTGTAATTAAAATTCAAAATGTATGTTAAAATAATTGAAATCTATACCTACTATATACTATATACTTTATTCTACATAATAAGAAAAGATTCGGAGTAACTACTAAAGATTTCTCGATGTCGAGAATCGTCACCAAATTTTCTTCTTTAGAATCTGCTTTACAGACTATGATTTGTTCTATATTACTGTTCGTAATATCATGGCGATGTAGAAGCCCTTTAGGATGTGTGGTGTGCCCAGACTGAATAAATGTTTTACTTTACCTTCAGATATAGATGAATCTCTTATTATTTTGAAGTTAAGATGAGACCCCCCAAACGTTCTTATTTTAAAATCATTGTTCGCAGCTTATAAACATAGCAATTATAGTTCCATAGTGCAAAAATTATATACGTCAAGATAATATGAATAAAACATTTTTTTGATAAATTCGTTGGGTTTACGTTTGGCACGAACGCTCTCAATTTATTATATCAAAAGTGTTTTCCTAAGCATTTCTTTTGTCGTGGAA
>DWAJ01006658.1:0-10146 GCA_018238005.1 Eurema mandarina | reverse complement strand
TCTGTTAGCTACCACAATCGAGAGTTTGGTATAGGAAATTATTGGGCGTCTCATCAAAATAAAGCTACTCACCAAAAATTAGCTTGATAGTAATCAATTGGAAAAATGTACCAGGGATCCCGTACTATTTGTAGAACAGTAAGTAAATGCTTGAAATATTTACGGAATTTTGAAATGAGCATTACATGTTACAACAAATAAAAATTCGTACCATTGTTACACAAATTTACTTTTGTTTGCTTTAATATTTAAATAATACTTAACACCGTAAATATAATTATTTGATATCATCAAATATAAGCCCGATGTTAAAAGGCTAGGCAATATTCTTTCGATTTTCTACTTTAATAGTCGATGGATTGTTAATAATAAATAAATACTCACGTTAAATTCCACGTCACCACAGATAGAATAGGTGCAAACTGGGCCTTTGATTCGGAGGACGACTTCTCCGGTTGCATTTTTGATGACATAGCATGGCTTGCATATAGACCATTCTTGTTCGATGGATCCAACGACCGTACCGGGAGGAGAGGTCACTTCCATGCTCTGTAGCCAGCACGGGCACAGACAGGAGTCGCAGGCTAGCGGACGATGCAGATGAATCACCTACAAGTTTCGAGAGAGCAAAACAGTTACACAGTATATCTGTTTAGTATTTATGTTTTGATAGTGTTGAATCAATATTTCCACGAAAACAGATAACAATGTTACGTCTATATATGTATACAATACAATAAAATCAAAACATATAGTCAACCACAAAATTATTTTAACACATTTAACTTTCCACATCAACAAATCATTTTGAGACTAAAGTTCGATAAAAAAGTTTTAAAATTTCAGAACACCTACTTAAGCAATGAAATATTATAGTTCTAAAGTAATGTTATGTTGAATATGTTTATATCTATTAGCCAGTAATTTAAAGTGAGTTAGAGTACCTCATTACGGAAATTATCCATGATTTTCATGTCGAAGGGCCGCATTGGTCCACAGCAATTTCTGGTGCAACAATCGTTGTCCTCGACAGCGTAATAAACCTTTTGTCCAAGAGCATTTTTAATCGTGTACTTGTTATTTGTTTCGAAGCCGACGAACGCTTCCAACAGTTCCACTTTTTGGTGGATCAGCAGCTGATCAATCATAGAAAGGTATTCCAAACCTGGCGGACAGTTGCTGAGCCCTTGCGGAATAGTCATCCAGCCACCTGAAATAACATTTGTATTCTTAATTTTACTGTGTATTAAATATATTATGACAACATAAAAAAATACTAAAATTAATATAAAAATATACACATTCAGACAATAACATTTTGCTGACGACATAATACAAGTATAGTAGGGGGATGGAGTGGTAATTTGGAACCTGTTGTTATTTTGGAATCCCTTAGTATCTCAGAAATAGGCAGTGACATCTATCAAAAAACTATGTAACTACGTTGTACTGGTACTACAGAGCGTATTTGCTACCACTAGCACCAATTTTGCATAGAATTTGATTTGATTTGATTTTGAGAATTTAATCTGTCGCACACATCCACATTTCACCTCAAACTTAAATGTTTTTTTTCTCTCCTTTGGAATACTGTAAAAGATCTTTGTTTAAGTTTAAAACAAATTCAGTGCGTGTCAATTATACACACTAATTCAGATTATCGAAGGTAAGTTTTATGTATCTTTTAACTAGCTGTGATTTTCTTACTTATTTGCTAATTCTATTTAAGTAAGATTTTCAATTTGGAACCCTATAGGTGCGGGTAGTATGGAACCCTTCTAGAGCTCGCTCGAACAGGCGGATATCTACCTCTTCGGATACTACGATGTCATCGGTTTCTTCAGGTCACACTGCGGTGGCAGAAAATTATGCCGCACAAGCTCAGCCCACAAACCAAGATGCTTATTGTATGTTTTGTTCTGAATGTTTCTCAAATAATCAACAGGGCGAAATTTGGGCTCAGTGCCAATCTTGTGAATTGTGGGCACATGTTGATTGTTCAGGATGCGAAAGAGCATATTATATGTGTAATTTTTGTAATTAAGTTTGCTTCATACTTCATACTACTTCCTACTTCATAGTACATACAATTTTAACCCGGGTTCCATAATACCCGCACCAAAACTCATACGTTTTTTTCATTTTGTCAATAAAGCTAATTATTTCCTATAATGAGTGGTGTTATTTTGTTTATTTGTTCCTAACATAAAAGTTAATAAGTTTTAAAGTACACAAAGTCACTTTTCAAGATGATTAGTCTAATTTTTTTTTAAACTATTCAAAAAACAAAGGGTTCCAGATTACCTCCCCTTCCTCTAGTAAATATGAGATGGGACTGTCATGCCAAAATATACAAAATTAAACCCCAAAAATACACATATAAATACAATATTACCATAAAAACACACTAGATGCCCTCCACCACTGCTTTATTATCTACTATAGGATAAAGAAACCTTATTTCATCATCAGACTTCAACTTCGTATATTTATTTGAAGAAGTTTTAAACACTACTTCATACAACCGACAAAATTTCCTTTTTATATTCGGAACACTGAAAGTTTCCACACGTATGTATTTATTTTTTAAATTTAATATTTTTTTATTTTTTAATAGAGATAATCGATTTAATTTTTTATTTGAAACTGGCTTCTTAATTTCTTCTTGAGTTTCATCGAAAAGGATATCAAAATTATTTGTCTCACTATTGCCAATTTGCATTATTAATAGTTAAACATGTGCTTATTTAAAACATTAAATATTAATTTTTAAGATACTAGTAACTTAACACAGTACTGCTATCTATACTTTAATGAACTATAATGCTATTATGTTACCTATCAAGTGCATGCCTTGAAATTGTTCTTGGTAAACATCATTATCTATAAAGAGTTATTGCCAACTTAAAACCAATACATAAGATATCAAGTACTTATATTAATCTAAATGTATTTTGAAATATTTACTAAAGAGAACAAAATCAACATAACTTTTTATGTTTGTGAACAGTACAAAGGCTAATTTTATTAAAATAATAATATTTCAGGTCCTTTATTCTAACACACTACTATCTAGTCCCACGCTAAACAGAGTTGTTGTGGCAACTACATAACAGATAAATTACATAAACATACTTTTCCTTTGTAAATATATACATGTAATACATAGCAACACCCAAACCACATATAGACTATACAGCTGTACAAATGTACTTTACCAGTGTGGGAATCCAACCCACAACCCTTGTGCATAAGACAGTTGTGTTACCATTGATCAAGTGGTTGTCTGAAGAATGTCAGACATATAAATAATATAAAAATAGGGGTAGAATAGCACATTGTGTAGTAAATATCAATATAAGGCCTGTAAAAATTACACAATCACTTATAAATAAAATATATACTTTTATTATACCTGGTGCATGAGCTGGTACAGGCTGTTGCACTATTGGAGCTGGATAGCCTGGTTGTGGATGTGGATATCCTGTGGCATATCCAGGTTGATATCCTGGCTGATACCCAGGTTGTAAACCTGGTTGAAACCCTGGCTGGAAACCATGCTGCATTCCTGGCAGTGGTTGGGCACCAGGAGGCAATGAGGGTGGAGGGCCAGGGTAGCCAACTTGAGGGTTCATGGGATAACTCTCATTTGGCTTCTGACCGTCAGCTGGTGGTGCATATCCCTGACTTTGAGGAAAGTTTGGGCTATATGGTGTCGGCTTGTGCGACATCTTATCTGTAAGTATATTAATAAATTGTTTATAATAGCCTCAGCTCCCAACATTTTATACTTAGAATAACTTATTATTATGCCACATGTCATTACCAAACTTAATAACTCATGTATTGGAACCAGGAAACAAGTAATTTAATAGAAAATGTACTTTTAGCTTTATCCAGTTTTAGTAATATTTCTTTAAGAATCTAAAATAACAATTTTGATATAAGATTTTGACTATAAGACAATATCATTTAGATGAATTATTTAGATATACATATATGTAGATAGAAAAAACATTGATTTGAAGGCAATGTCTTAGTGGGATAAATGGTTTAGAATTTATCTCTATTATCTAATGTTCAAAATTAGCTTTACACAAATGGTGTCTTATTGGCCAAGTTTGCCTGTTTAATATGCAATTGATAAAGCATAAGAATATGACATCATCTCTTAACTGTCTTAAACTCATATGAATGTACTGTTTGTATAGTATATTGTTCTGAATTAAGGTGTGATGCAAAAATGTTATTTAATGATTTAAATTAAAAAACTCAGAAAAAAAACAATGTTAATAAATAATAAAAGTAGAAATTATGTGATATATACAATTAGTCAAGACATGTTGAAGATTACTTTATTTGATAATGTAATGTTGATTGTAAATAAATGTTTCTCAATCTTTAGTAACACAAATATTACTAACTAGCTGTTGCCCGCGACTCAGTCCGCGTTTACTTTCATAAAAAAAATATTCCCCTGGAAACTGGATAAAAAGTATCCTATGTCCTTCTCCTGGTTCTAAACTACATCCCCACCAATTTTCAGCCAAATCAGTTGATCCGTTATCGAGTTATAAATGGTGTAACTAACACAACTTTCTTTTATATATATAGATATGTTAAATATTCATAAAAATTATAAGAGTTTGAAACTAACAATTTATCATTATTAATATTAAATTGTAGCCATTGTTATTAAACAAGGAAGAATTATGTTTTGTAGAATTTCCAACTTTTCCATTGTGGTGCATATTATTGAGTGTTTGGCACAAACATATCTAGGAGGAAAATAATTTAAGAATTATAATATAAGCAATACTACTACTAACTTCTAGGTTTTAAACAAGGGCTATATAAATTAATATAAATACTGCTTATATCCTAAATAGCTCTTGCTCTAGTTTTTTTTGATGGATTATAGAAAAGCATTATTCATTACTGAATATTTTATTTTTAAATTTCTATTTTACAAGAAAAAATACTAAATTGGACCAATTAATTAGTGTGCTACATAATATGTAGTTAAAAAAAGTATTTGGCTGGTACTTGAATTAATGCATTAAAAGGTAAACTTTTTGATATCTTATAAATTAAAGTTATTATAGCGCCATAGTAACATTTTGTTATAAGGTTATAGTCCGGGATAGGATTACTATCAAGCTAATTTTTGGTGAGTGGTTTTTTTTTATGAGACGCCCAATAATTTCCTATACCAAACTCTCGATTGTGGTAGCTAACAGAGGTAGCAAGGATAAAATATGTCGATTTGGTGATTAAAAAATATTTATTACTAACTGATTTTTCTTGAGTTATATCTCAAGATAATTAACTAAATTACTTAAAAAAATATTTGTCCTACAAAACCTATGGTATTATTAATTGACTTGATAGTAATCAATTGCAAAAATGTACCAAGGATCCCGAACTATAATACAAAGCTTAAAATATAATAAAGTGCTTAAATAGAATACAAATACTAACGCGACAGCAAACATAAACATAATTATACATAGATATTATAAAGATCAAAACCGTCTAGTGAATATTAAGGGGAGGAGAGAGATCATATTTTCTTCATTTATTCTACTATTGTTCTTTTTTATTATATACGTGTTTATGTAAAAAATAGTACTTACCCAAGTTAGAAAAAGAATCAATATCTGATAAACCATAGTTTCAATAGTTTTAATTATTTAACATAACAAACACATCTCCAAGTCATACAAAAGATTACGCATTAAATTATTAGCCTCGTCCAGGTACGTTATGCGCTCAAATATTTTTATTCAACCACCGCCATTATACTGCAGGATATTGACCAATCACAGCGCAGTTACAACACGTAAACATCGGTCGTAGCCAATCAGGAGAGAGAATGATCGCTACTGCTATACGGCAAAATTAAGAAGGTCGATGTCCACACACTATCTTTAAGGAAGTTAATGTATATCAAAATGAACTAAATACATCTTTTCAAATTGGTTTAGTCATTTGTCAATTCAAAGTTCTAATGTGTGATTTAATTTAGTGTAGTTAATAATTACAGAGATAAGTTATTATAGTAGTGTAGTGTTTAAAATATTATTTTTTGTCCAGAAAACTTTATTTATTAGTAAGTACAGATTTAAACCTTTTAATGTTATTATCGTAAAACCCGTGTTTCTACAATTTACTGAGAAAGTCAGAGTAACTTTCGAATTTGTTAATGCTAATATTTTTTTGTAATTCAAGTTTAGTAGAAATAATGTTATTCTTTTCATCAGTATTATTGCAAATACGAAAGTAATTCTGTTTGCCTGTTGCTCTATTACGTCTTAACAACAAAACTGATTCGAATAAGATTTGGTATATATATTTATACCTAGAAGTTTAAAATACGCACCGATAATTTCGTAGCTATTAATAATAATTAATAATTTCGTAGGTAATTGAACCGATCTTAATGAATTACGTGTCTATAAATTAATGATCAATACCAGGAGGACAAAAACTTGGAAGTTTAATAAAATTATAATATACCAACAAACAGTACAGACAGACCTCTTCCATTTTTCATAACGATTTTTTTTGTCTAGTTATCGGGTAATAAATACTTATAAATAGGGAAATTCTCTTTTGTATGAAACAAAACATTTTACAAGATCGATGGGAAAACAAGCAACACTCGAATTAAGACATTTGTTTTCACTTCGAAAGCATTTGTTGTGTTAGATTATGTTAACAAACTTTGTGAAGTTCTCCCGTTTTATCTGCGGGCGAAATGTCTCGTTTCGTTTGTTTGTATGTACATAAATCTTTATATATCTATAGGTTTATAGATGATATATTTTCTCGCGTAGTATTTCTTTTGTAATTGTAATTTCACGTATTTTTATGAATGTTTATACGGCTCTGACGGCGGGTCTTTTTGATGTAATACCGAGAAGGTTAGAGTGTTGCTATTATTTGTTGATTTTAATATATTTGACGTTGATTTTTAGTAGACGTATTTTTAAAATAACAAATTATGTTGCTATACTTTTAAAAATGATTTTTTTTCTGTCTGATAAGCCTTAATTTAGATCGAATTTGATTTTAGATTGAAGGTTGGAAAAGTCAGACTACATTTTACGACGAAAATGGGTGGATTATGGAAATATCGCCTGATCGTAAGGGAAGACGCGAATATTAAGGAATTTGTTTACCACAGCAGGTAGGTTAGTATTAGACCAGTACGAGCTGGTCTTTTTAAACCAAAGAGTATATATAATATATGATATTATATGATATATAACACTGGATGCAACCTCGCGAACCCATAGATTATGTGCTAGCTTAAAAAGCCATTAGCACTCGTTATCACTAGATATGGCAATGTTTGTGGGCTAAAAATGTTCCGTCAAACACTTCACTTCCATCGCGAGGGCTAAATCTACGCTCAGACCTTTTCAGCCAACTTGACCCATTTCTTGGTCGTGGGCCATGTTAAAGGATGAAGCGGTCCGATTGAGTTTTTAAAATAGTTATAGAAAGCAATTTATTCGGTACTTAAAATGATTTAGTAGGATGGATACAAGAAGGTAATAAATAGTTAAAGTCAAATATATTATCTTTATAACAACTACAGCTTCATATAGTAGCGCTTATGAATCGTCATGTTATTACAAAATAAATACTATAAAAGTAACATGAGGCTAAAATTAATTAGGGCGATATGAATATCACGGATTTGTCACTATTCCACCCTAAACAACTTATTAAATATTACAAATCTTACATAGAAATTATCATTTATAAATTAAATGGTATATTCTGTACATATAATATCATACAAATGACGATTAAATTTATATTTGGTGATAAGATATTAAGTTGCAATGTTGAAATTTTATATGAACATACAGTTTGAATGAAATAATCAAGATGCATATTGTAAGGGAATAACTAACTGAGTTTTAAAAAACAATATTAAATAACAAGAATTAGAGCTTTAATCTTTCTAAAACGTTGGTGGATTGGTTTGACTGTGCAATTTCGAGAAAAATTCAATAACTGTTTTTAAACCGTTTTTTTTCTTTTACTTTAAATAGCTTAGTATCTTTTAAATTGCGTTGTTATATCCAAGCAGATGCAAATGTTTAATATTTAAATGAAACGCGAAATTTACAGCTATAAGCGTGTAGCTTGCACCACTTTGTAAAGTGGCCACTTTCAAACTTTCTGAACGTTGCGTTGACTCTATAACTTTGCTTTTAGCATCGATTTATTGTTGTACCTAAAGTCATATTTCTTTTTTACGTGCACTAATAAAATGAATAACGGAAGTTTGCGAAATAAAATCGAGTTCGTTAAGGTTAACTCGACTTCTATTTTATATTTCTCTTTTGACTTTTTCTATTAAAGTTTTTGTTTTAAATAGATGCATTTGTGACATAGTATATTGTGGATGACAGCTGATAATATTATGTTATTTTGTGGTGATTATTTAATGGGATAAACGAAGGTGGTCGGTAATGATAGACGTTGCTTTTAGTGTTAATCAGTTTATAAGTGCTAGTAAAACCTACCTGGAGAAATGGCATCGTGTCAAACCTATAGTTAGAGAGCGGTAGACTCAGTCCAATACATTTAGTGGCCAAATAAGTATATATTTAGATTCGTTCATGATCAATAATACTAGGCACGCTCTGCGGTTTTACTCGCATTTTTGCAAAAAATATCTCTTCAATCACTCTATTTGATAAAAAAACCGCATGAAAATCGGTTGCGTAGTTTTAAAGATTAAAATATACGTAGGGACAGACAGACGATAATGTTTTATACTATGCATTGAAGCGCAAGAGTGGTTGAGGATATATAGATGTTATTATGAGTATAAGGTAATGTCAGAGGCCTACAGCAAAACAAAATATAGTAATGACTACAATTCCATATAAAATTAGTACAATATTTCTATCAAATTTTATATCAATGCTATAAATGTTAACAACGACTAAACATAAAGAAATTCAATTTTAAGGCGTTAGTTTTCATACACAATATTCCAGGTAAAAATTGCCTAGGAGAAATTGCTTAAAGCGATAATGTTGTCAATTATTTTTCCAGAGAAGTAATTTTTTAAAAATCGTCCTTAATGTAACTGTGTTTTTTTAGCTTTCTCTTCCAATTGCTTGAGGCATTTTGTGTTTCTTTCTCTGTAGATTAATATACCAGTTTTCCTTAAGAAATTGACGCCATTTTTTATTTTTTTAAACGAATATAAGCATTATACTTTATAAGAATAGATTTGTAAAACTGTTCAAGTTTTTTTTCAAAAGTTTTTGATTTTGGACTTTCCAGAACATTCCTTAACAAATCCAAAAAATTACTTAACAATTTTAATAAGCTAAAGGCATTTCCTATGAACGTTTAATTAACTATTCACGTATTAAGGAATCTCAATTCATTTAATGTAATGACTTAAAATGTCTTCCCTTGTAAGCATGGTAAAGTGTTGTAGAGAAGTGTTCCTTCAATGGGATATTCTCGACAAGTGGCTGAAGGGCTTTACTTCGGGACGAGACAGACTCTCAACGATTTTAGTTTGAACGGTTTCATAGTAAGCAAATTTCGGTACAAGTTTTCGTTATACATAAGAGAAACTAGTATACTGTAAACTATAAGCTTATAAAAATATTTGGTTAGGTAATTCAAAAATATTAGTGTAACGAAATGTGCCTAGTGGTTTGTTAAACCTTTTTGTTTGTAGATTTTCTTTCAATCAATTTTTAACCAATACGATATGAAATATATTAAGAAGACTAGCTATGTCCCGCGGTTTTAGCCGCGTTATTCCCGTTCCCGGAGCAAGACCGGGGTTTAAGCTATTCTATCTTTTAAGTTGGATCAAACTGCACATGGTGTGCTAATTTTATTATAATCGGTTAAGTGGTTTAGGAGTCCATTGAGGACAAACATTGTAACACGAGATTTATATATATTAAGATTATACCTTTCCTTCAAAGGTCGGCAACATACTTCTGGAGTACCACAAGTCACAAACCAGACTATTCATCCCTCTTATATAAAAAAAATACAATTTCCAAATTTTACGCTTTATTATAATATATAAAAAGGAGCTTTCATCTGTATGTCCCTATGTATGTTTAAATCCTTAAAAACCCTACT
>DWAJ01006657.1:0-10148 GCA_018238005.1 Eurema mandarina | reverse complement strand
ATAATTTAATTACAACGATTTACAATATTAACTTTTTAGTTTATGAAATGCGATCTTTTATTTAATTTACAGTGTTTATATCGGTAGTATACACTTACCCGAAATCGATATCATACCATTGTACTGTTTCCTTTTTAATCTATTGACAAAATACCATACTAGTACATTTAATTATTTTACCACTGTCCACAATAAAAAATCTCGAATAATCTCACAATATATATCCAATCACAATAATTAATATTAAACTGCCACAAATTTATCCTATAACACTAATCACTATGGTATAAGGAGCGTGCTTCACAACTATAAAAAAAGCGCGGGCGCATCTCGTTCCATAACGTCATAGACAACAGATGACATATTTGCACTACTTTCTTTTTCTTTCACGCCCATTGAATTACAGTATTACTTCTTTGTTTATTATAATCATAACATTGAACGACTAATGTTTTGCTCACACTGTCTTCCTTATTACACTGGTATAAGAGTAATTTTACATATTATGTATATTAAGGAACCAATAATATAATTTTAATTCGTGTGGTAACCCCGCACACGCATAATGACAGTTGACAGATGACAGATGACAGATGTGATTGGGCGCGAGAGTTGTGACTTGTGACTTGTGCGGTGTGCCGTGTCACACGGCCCGTGTGGATAGAATATCACAGCTGATTAGTATTTAGTGCAGATACATCGTGTTATTAAATAGCAAGAACTTAGAAAATTTAATTCGACTAAACAACTGATGCTACTTGAATGAATTTTTGTGTAGTAATGATGAGTATTTGTGATTAAATTTAACGCCAATATGTCGTATCAACCCTGTAAAAACACACAAAACTTTTTACGAAAGTACCTAAAAGTTATACTTTTGCGAAGGATGTTAAATAGAAAATAAAAATCAATCGTTAATCTGGTATAAAAGTTTATTTTGAAAATGATACAGTTCTTAAAATCTA
Source organism: Eurema mandarina (assembly GCA_018238005.1). NCBI lineage: Eukaryota > Metazoa > Arthropoda > Insecta > Lepidoptera > Pieridae > Eurema > Eurema mandarina. The sequence goes on along the minus strand of DWAJ01006657.1, from coordinate 9,183 downwards.
TCTATTTTCTACCGCAAAATGACTGCACAGTTGAGCAACGTTTAACATTTAACAGTAATAAGCACCTTTGAAATCATCCTATACAACCTTTTTCGCTATTATAGTAAATATACGAAAAACTTTGTAAGTCGAACGCAAAAAAGATAGACTCATATTAAACTTGAAAAAATAGTCCCTATAAGTTTTTAGACCTGTGGCTTACAATCTGTTTTTTATTCCTAACTAGCTGTTGCCAGCGACGCCGTCCGCGTTTACTTTCATAAAAAAATTATTCCCCTGGAAACTGGATAAAAAATATCCTATGTCCTTCTCCTGGTTCTAAACTACATCCCCACCAATTTTCAGCCAAATCAGTTAAGCTGTTATCGAGTTATAAATGGTGTAACTAACACGACTATATAGATAAGTTAATTCAATAAATATTGAGAATATGAATTCGATAACAGTATGAGTATAATAAAATTTACCGTTACATAGTAGAATATGCTTATAGTTTAAAATACGCCTGAACTTTTTTTGCGTTTTCCCTTGTTTTCACTTAAATTGACTTACAGAGCTTCTAATATATTTTAAGTGCATACACATTAAATATTTACTAACAAACTGAACCTTACTATAATACTTTATACATCCCTTATCAATACGTTACGATCCTATTAATCTATGGATATCAATACGTTTAAGGAATTCTATGAATCTATTAGTCTATGGACAGTTGTCTGAAAGATCCATCGATTCCGAAGAGTTCGTCGTAATTGGTAGGTTTTCCCGGCCTTAAAGCCTCATTAGCTTTCACGGATTCTTCTTTTTTGAACCACTCTGTGTATTCTTCTAATTTCTTCATCCAGGCTTCTGTAGTATTAACAATATTGGTTTATTTCATATGCATTAAATACTTTTATAATTATTCTGCTATTAGTAGCAGTATGCAGTACAGATGTTCTTAATAATAATTAACGATAAAAAAATCTGACTTAGTTCTATGTTTTTGTTTTTACAATTATTATTATTTTTATTTCGATACCTACCATTAAGAATTCAATAAAAATGCTACTGAATTATGTTCTTTTAATTTAATCTATAGGTTAGGTATGTTTCTTTTGGCGCTTTTAAGATTTACGTCTGCGTTCAAAATATTAAAGCCATTTGAATTTAATAATTTGAATTTTACTGCGATATTCTTTTTTTATATCATTATAAAAAGTTAAATCCTTTTCGCATTTTAAATAGTAATGTTTAAGTAATAAATTTTTTACCGTTTATGTCAGTAAGAGAGCCACCGTTACCGCCATATTCTTCGGGGAGCATTTCCTTAGGGACGTGGTTGTATAGTTCGTTGATATCAGAGTGAATGAAAATCTGAAAAATATTAGAATTTAGTATCTTTTAAAGGTTAAGGCACTTAGGTTATTAAGACTTAGGTTTACATGTCGATCTTGGTGAAAATGAAATTGAAGATAATATACAATATTTAAATAACGGTTTTCGATATTTAAATAACTAACTATTTGATTATTCAGAATTGTAATTTCAGCTAAATTCATTCAGCAGTTTTTACGTTAAGGAGTAACGAAGATCTAGACAACACATTCATGCACGATCAGAAACTTTCACATTTCGATTATAAGTAAAAAATAACACTATATTAAGTAATAAGTAAAAACTAACTCTATTTTTAATCTTATCCTTAAGGAAAGGCTTGACGAAGTTGACAATTTTCTCAATGACTGGCGAAGTGTTGATCACGTGCACTTGTTTGAGTTTCACCGGGTACGCTTCCTGAAATAAATTAATGGATCGAAGTTAGTAAGTTTCTTAGTTTAATTCTAGTCGTGAAGAATCTCAAACACAAATGAAACCTTGAAATTGAATTTGTATGGTAGCCTAAACACACAATGCACAGAAATACATTTTATTTAAGAAAATTAGAAGAGAATTATCTATATTTACACAGGAAAACCTTAACTTAAAATAATAGGTGGCCTAATATAAAGCATCTAAGTCATTTATTTTCAAGTTTTTCCAAAGAGAAAATTGTCGTTTAAGGCATAATAAAGGTCTCTTTCTTCCTTCAAACGATTTAGAAAATTTAGCTTTAGGTATAATTAATTCATAGTTGATTGTATGTAATAAATACTAAAAATAATTTAAACATACAATCAATTATTACAAACACGTTATTTGATGCCTTATTCCTAGTGAGTGAGACACGACCTAACCTAACCACCTAATATCGTATCTTAAGTTATAGGTAGTAAAGTTCATTTTTACCTGCACACAAATAAGAAACTTCTTAACAGCGGACGGGGATATCTTTCCCAAATGGCTGGGAGAAACAATAGAAGCGTCTAGAATGTATATATCTCCTCCTACACCTTCGATCTCTTCTCGAAGTCTTACATCACCGATCATAAGAGCCACTTTAAAAGCATCGTTAATCTGATTCGTGTCCAAATTCTTGTCAAGACCTGAAAGGAAAATAAATAATAGCTAAGTTATTATATACAGATAATTATGACAATAGTAAAATATTGATTTGGAGTGTGTAATATAGTTTTTTTATGATATAAACTGTCTAAGCTGAGTGCCTGCTGGTATTATAAGAAGCTAAAATCAGTTGCTTTAAGTCTGAGTTTCAGAGATCATATTCATAGGTACTCTTCTAATTTATTATGAGTTAGAAGAACAATACGAGTGTATTTGACGTTATAACGATGGTATATATTGTTTTACTGAATAATAAGATAAGCTTCACAGTCACTATTACAACAAGTTTTCCTTTTTTGCTGTTCATTTTTTTTTGCAAATTTCATTTAAAGATTATAATGATCATATTTCAGATGTACAACATGTGACCAACATCTTTGAAAAGCTGTGTCACGGTCATCTGTATATGAAGGCCAGAGTTTTCAAAAGTGTATTAGTATAAGCGCAAAAACAATTACGCACAAATCGGTGTACCTGTTTAATGCTCTGCGGTGTAAGACCACAACAGTTTGAGTTGCGTTACTAAATAACTACTAAATTAAGAGCGTTTACCACTTTCTGTTAATATCAAATAACCACGAATAAATGACGTTTATTCGTGGTTTTGACGTCTTGACGTTGAACTTTACATTAAACAGTAAACACCCTGACGAGTTGTTCCTTAGTCATTTAATTAAATGTCGTTATTTAAACGCGCTAGTCATTCAATCACATGGCAGTTTCAACCAGATGACAGCGACATATTTACAGCTAATGTCTCGTGTCTTTAATAATTAATTAATATATAGGAAGAAGGATAACTTTACCTCGGCATATTGTCACGCGACGTCCATTCGGAGTCAACCCTGGTAATGGCGGACCTTGTCTGAAAGATTGAAAACAATTATAAGTTCTAAGGTAAATCGTGTTGCTAATTATACATTTCCTAGCTTTGAATCACATTAAACATAAATAAAGAATTAAGGAAAGTTTTTAACGTGCTGATATTATTCTGTATTAGTTATGTATCTAATAAAAATCCCGCATTTTATCAGTATTTATGAATGTATTATATACTCTTCCTCTTGAATAAATATTTTTATATATTTAATAAAAAAATCGTATTAAAATCGGTTGCGTAGTTTCAAACATTTAAGCATACTTAGGGACAGAAGAAAGCAACTTAGTCAATTTACTTAGGCTATTAGTATTAGGAACCTTACTACTACGCCAGATTGTGATATTCAAAGAGGTCAATGTACTCATCGCTTTTTTTTTATATATACGAACGTTAAAACGAACATATGAATATGTTGTTATATATATACGATTCTACAAACTAATTGTATTTTTAATTGAGTATTATTACTATAAACAATTTTTATAAATAGTGTAATGAATAGATAACTTACGCTCGTGCCATCAAGTCCACGAGTTCTGGCCGAGTCACGTCCCTGTTGGTGAAGAATTCAGGGCAAGCGGCTCGCATTGTGAAATACATGTCCAGTTTCCTCTTGCATTTCTCCAGGGAGAAGCTGCATCCTCTCAGGAACGTCATTAGGCGTCCTTCATCTGAAGAAGTAGGGATATGTTTTAGAACTTTTGAGTCATCTTAAGAAACTAAGTAGTAGTATGGAGGAAGGGTGGTTGAAACCTCCCTCTGGATCAAAGGGAGGATTCTCGACCTGTCGAACTCCTGATTAATCAGCAATTAGGTTCTAATGCTAATTGCTAATTCTAAAAAAACATTATCTAACAAATATATTGCATTACTAGCATTAGCGCTACATTAATCCTTAAATATTTTTGTGTTTGTAGCAGACTGTTTATAAGCAATACAGTCTTATCTAATAACGTGGTATAAAATAACTAAAAACGATACAGCAGTTTGACCAAATTTATAATAGAAATGTAAATATTCAAGGAGAGGGCATACATCTTTTTAAAAGGCCGGCAACCAACTCTAGAGCTGTTAAGCTCCGCGAGGGTTGACCACTTTCCATCAGATGGCTGGAAAAAATCGTACCCCACTCATCAGGCAAATGCGGCTGCTTCCTCAGCCACTCCTTGATGTGTTGAAGGTCCCTGTCCCTCGTGTTGATATCCTCATTCAGCTCCACTCGAATCTGCTCCCACATTTTACCCGTAGGCTGGACGAGAGTCGCTCCAGACGCCATTTTCTGGAAGAATATCAAGTTTTTAAATTTTCGTAACACCATGGTGAAATAGAAGTCGATAATAGGTTCTTCTCATCATTCTTTATGAACATCTAGTTAGTGTGTCCAGTGTCCGTCTCTGCGAGGAAAAAGAATGTGGAAATTTTCAATCGCCATCGTTTCTTACCTCCAAAAATACTTATCATTAAACAAGAAGAATGAATAGAATGAAGTACCCGCTTTTTAAATATGTTCTTTGAAGATATAACTATACAATAAACTTATACGGTTCTCTAAATAAATAAAGAAGTAATAGGAATTATAACATGGTGGATTCGCCTCTATTAGTGTTTTTAATTTTTATATTAAATAATAGCCACGCGCCCCGGCTTCGCTCCCATATATTATGATGTAAGCTATCTTTTAAAGATGGATCAAACTGCTGCGATGTGCAAATTTGATTAAAAATCGGTTCAGTAGTTTGACTCCTAACGCGGATAAACAACGTGGCACGTAATTTATATACGTTAAGATAATAAAACAATACAACAATACTTGTATTGTCATATTTAAAACAATTAGTTTTAATTTATGTCATTACGAACTTAATGAAAGTTAAGTAACCTTTTTAATATGATAATTTGGAGAATAAATTAACCCACTAAGGCTGTGTGCGTAAATTTGAAGACGTAGATTGTTTTTTTATGTACGTCATCTCGTCAAAACTGCATCAAATTCAAATTAGACAAGGAATTTGCCTGTGACTAAAATTAAAATAGCCAAAAATATTTAAAAAAAATCTTTCGTATTAAGAATCTTTTCATATTTGGAGTCAGTTACTTGAAAACAACACATAGTAACTTTCTCTTTCAATAGAATTGTAGCTTCAAAATAACTCTCCGTAATGTCAAGATACTAAGATTACATGATCGGAAATAAACTACCAAGTTCTTGCAATGCACGTAATAACAGTTTAAATAGCATCTAGTGTATAACATAATGTACCAAGTATGTGAGAATATTACGGGGCTCAAATAAACTTTAAATAAAAACTCAACAGCAATAAAGCAAAGTAAATGCTTTGAATTATTCATTTATAAAATTTCTTAGACGTTATATTTTAGACAAATAGTTTTTGTTATATGTAGTTCTAATTCGGTATTTTTACATTTAAATACTTGTTACTTGTCTATAAATTCCTTTCTATATATTATTAACTGGAATGCATAATTGATATGTGACGTCACAGAAATTAGAACCCTATCTATCCTTCGTCACAGTTCGTCGACCCCCTTCCATCTCCGTAGCGTACTTTTTACATAACCAGTCAAAGTCAAAGTCAAAGTCAAAGTCAAATATATCTATACTCAACTAGGCATGTAAATAACAGTAACACTTTTGAATCGTCATGGTATTACAAAACAATAATTTGCCAGTTTTCGGAGAAATTGAACCTTTTCGTTCGGGCAGTTTTTTCAAAAACTCTTATAGGTTGCTCTCTTAGAATAAAAAGAAGCAATTGTAATTAAATCACATAATAAAACGACTATTTCTATATTCATACATAAAACGACATTGACGATCCCTTGGCGCAGTGGCACAATTGCTTTCTGCGCGAAGGGTCGTGGGTTCGATCCCCACACCGGAAAAGTATGTTTGTAATTTACGTTTGTATTTTTCTGGGGTCTTTGTGTTGCTATGTAGGTATCGTATGTATGTAACAACAAAAGAAAAGTATGTATATGTAATTTATTCCTTTATGTAGTTGCCATAACACGAGCTTCTGCTTAGCTTGTATACATGGCGATGTGTATAAATGTCCTGAATATTATTATTATATTATATACTATCTGTGCCAGCGACTTCGCCCGCGTAGAAAAGTGACTTAAGGCAGCATTTTTGAAAATGCCTAACCCGCGCCAACAAATGTTTAGCAAGTTCAACGTGATTCTTTAAATTGCCATAACTTTTTTATTTGTCACCCGATTGACATGAATTAAAGACTAAATTTTAAGTTAAGCATACCACAATATATCATTGAACCCCATCTATATAGGATAAGCCGTTTCTGAGATTAGCGTGCACAAACAAACAGACAAACAGACAAAAATTTCAAAAATCAATGTTTTGGGTTCTATTGCGTTAATAAAGGTCTACTATAATATTTTTTCTCATGTATCTTCCATGTACAGACAGCGACTCGTTACGTTTTTATTATATGTTTAGATATAGATAGATATCTGAAAAAGGGTCACAGTCCGAGCGTTATACAACAATATTCCAAGAGATTTAATCAATTTCTACAATAAGTAAATAACTAAATACAATTGGGAGTTAAAGTTATGTTTAAGTGAAGAGTATATGTCATATATAAGATAATGATAATACGAAAGTTACTTCGCAATGATTGTTCGAACTTCATATTATGACTCAATGTTCTAGCATCAATAGTGCACGGTTGGCCAATATTTTTTGTAAGGAAATTTGTAATCCGTTTCAATACTAATGCCGACATTACATTGCCAGATATTTCGCTTATTGATTTTTTTTATTACTAATACATGGAGGTACACTCGCGATTAGTATGTGTTTTTTGGTAAAAATATTTTTGAAATTAATCCAGCTTGATATCTTTACAAAATTATAATTGTAGTATAATTTATTTATCTTAAGTATCTTTATTTATTGTTCTCTATTACAAATTCTCCGCAATCCGTCTGTCTTTCTCCTGTCTGTATCTCATGATTCATGAATCATGAAATATTTTAAAGCGCTGACATATACTAACTGCCCACTTCGTTGGGCATAATATTAATAATCCTTTTCGGTTTTTTAATAGCCTATGACACTCAGCAATAAAGTAGCTTTTAAAATCGGTTCAGTAGATCCCGAGATTACCCTTTACAATTTAACAAACACACAAACTTTACTTCTCTATATGTTAGTATAGATTAATGAACATTTTTCGTTCAATGTTATTTACAAGCAAATTTGCACAGAATTTCGATCTAAGCTTTGGATGTACCAATAAATAACATGAAATGTTAAAAAACTAACATTATTTGTAAATGAAGTTACTCTATAGAAAATTCTAATTATATTTGTTGTTTAAGAAATTAAGGCATAATATGAAAAACACAAGGAAGAAAAATTATATATGAAAAAAGACAAAAATGTAAGAAAATACTAATTTTGTTTCGGGAGTTATAACTTAATATCCTTTGTAAGTGATGAAATAACATTTGATTGATCGCTATCCTACGAGCAGTATACGTCCAACGTTATTATAGATTACTAGCTGTTGCCCGCGACTCCATCCGCGTTGACTTTCATAAAAAAATTATTCCCCTGGAAAATGGATAAAAAGTATCCTATGTCCTTCTCCTGGTTCTAAACTACATCCCCACCAATTTTCAACCAAATCAGTTGAGCCGTTATCGAGTTATAAATGGTGTAACTAACACGACTTTATTTTATATATATAGATAATAATATAGTCTGTGGTCATTATTTATGTCACACCTATGACTTTTGTGACAATCTTTCAATATTAAAACTACGTGTCCTCCAAAAGAATAACTTTTATTCTTTTTAAAGGTAAAGGTACACCTTTTTTAAATGAGTTAATCATTAATTATTTTCATTAATTAAATCCAAAAGTTTTTTTATCATTTTTAACAAAAAATAAACCGACTTCAAAACTAAAAAGCAAAAAATAAATTTGCTTCCCACAGATTAATACACATTTTCATTTAGTATATATAGAAATGATTTAATAGTCATTTCATAATTTTGAAGTCGGTAGTAAATAGCCAAGTTAATCCGTCTATAATTGACGGAAATATCGGTGAACATACATCAAAAAAAATTATACATACAGACGAATTGAGAACCTCCTCCTTTTCTGAAGTCGGTTAAAAAGTATTCTAAACCTTCCTAACCAGTAAACCACAGTTCACACACGATTACACGTCGCCAAAAACAAATGAACCTCATTGCGTACGTGTCATTGTGAAACAACACATCAAGGACTGCATTACAAGAATTTCCTTGAGCGAGTTTCTAAAACAGGAACCTAAGTACTAATATTTGCAATCGCTGTGTTGGCCAACGCCGGGCGACATTCCATTTTCGGTAAAAATCGGTTATTTCCTTTGAAATGTTTATATATTTTTGTAGGTAGACGCAGCGTGTGTTGTATGATGTTTTACTTAGTACAATCGTTACCCTGCTTAATTGGTACCATCTTAAAAGCTTAAGAACTAGTACTACTATAGTGCTTCGGCGGGGTCTTTATATTCGTTTAACATAATGCTTAGTAGCCAAGCAGCCAAGTAGCCAAGTAGTAGCAATCATAATGAATATAGCTCGGATTTTATGTGTTTCGTCTATTTTCCGACTTATAAATCTATTACTAATATATAAAGTAGAAGAGTTTGTTTGTTTGTTTATTTGAACGCGCTAATCTCAGGAACTACTGGTTCGAATTGAAAAATTCTTTTTTTATTGAATAGACAATTTATCGAGGAAGGCTTTAGGCTACATAACATCACGCTGCGAC
>DWAJ01006656.1:0-10148 GCA_018238005.1 Eurema mandarina | reverse complement strand
CTCCAAGATTCGTCGAGGGTCTTTTGTAAAGCTCACTATCACTTTACAAAAGACAAAGAAAAATATAACTAAAGACGTGGCTGTATGGGCTTTGTCCCTTTGCCTTCCCACTAAATGGGAGAATTATACTTAAAAAAAAAGGAAAAAGGACATAGAAAGGAATAACAGGGTAAAGGGTGGAAAAGGGAATATGAGCTTTTAAAGATCGACACGCGTTGACTTCTCGGCGGAGATGTCATTATTTGCCGGGAGTTCTCTGTAAGAGGCTATAGAATTTTTACCATATTTTTCCCTAAACAAGACAGAAATATCGCTACCTAATTTGAATATCTTTATAGGCTTTTACAAACACCCACTTAATAACGCACTTAACAAGCAAATTTCAATGAGTATACAAAACGTTTGTAAACAAGAACGGCGACGAGATGTAATAAATAGCGCTGGGAGCTCATTAATTACCATTAGCGGCTCTCACCACTCGTGCTTACCGCTTTACCAGAATTAACTACTTCTATGCATTATACACTGCGCGTTTGGTTAATAGAACTTAATACTACCTAATACTAACGACGTAATATGCTTAGAATAAGGAAAAACCTCATAAATACTTTTAAATTCAATCGCTTTTCAGACAGGTCGATATGTTTTTCTTTTTTCTGAAGATATATAATTTGTATTAAGATTGTAGTAATTTTTTGGATTTTTAGCCAGTGTTAGAAACGAAATTTCTTAAGTCACTAAAACTAAACTGAATTATTTCGTGTTATATTATCATAACATAGTATAAAACGAATTCGCTTTCTTTTGTATGCTTTAATAATTAATGATTATACATACAAAAATGGATGTAAAATCGGTTGTACGAGTATGTAATAATAATTCTGTTTATGTGTGTGTTTGTTATTAATAAATCTTCAGACATAATATCCTTGAGACTGTCATTACTGCATGTTACTGCATGCACCTCACGGAATTACGTTCGACGTTGCTTTTCACTAAGTGTTCAATAATGAAGTTATGACTTGATGAGTCAGCCGAGTTACAGGTGTGTTCTATGTTAGCTTTATTATACAATATACTTATACTACGAACTTTATATAACCTTAGTTTCATTTATAATTAAGAAATATTATGCTAAAGTCAATCTGTCTTTCTTTGGATATTCTGACAAAGAAACTTAATTAATCTTTTTGTGATATACTTAAAAGAAAACGTATATTCGAAATATTAGATAAAAATTTAATTTCGTAAACAATAAATCCTTGTTCTAAGAATTTTCACCCAATTATTTGCTAAGCTCTATAAATTGAAAAAGAATAATTAAATCATACAAAAGCTTGTTAACTGACTGTGAGCAACACATGTCACAGTAAATAAATGAGTTTCATTACATATTGACCAATGTACACTGAAGCGCATCTGTACACACCGAAACTCATTAAAAAATAATTTTACGTAATTGTTCTTAACCGATGTTTTTCAATGATATTATATTAAACAAATATGTTTTAAGCGCAAAGTTTTGATAACGCAAAATCATCCTAATTAGGACGTCCTACCTTAACGTGATTGGCTCTTTTTGATGGTTTTATAATTTATCTATTTTCTATCGTTTTTACTTGTAAGTATGTGTGCTACCGCTGTTGTGGGGAACACTTATTCGGTTGATTTGTATGGGTACCTATAACATATCTATTATATAATATCATTGGACGTTTTTATATCACGATTTATGGGTAGCAACAGACCTGTAGAATTATGTGGGATTTCTATTAATTAAAACCTCACTCTCACCTGAACGCGAAACAAAAACAACGTTTGAGACTCCATAACTTGACGTTTTCTAAAAAAGGTTAATTCCTTTTTCGCATTTTATCCCAATGTGGGAAAGGCATACCGTACGATTAAAAGAAATGTTTTTTTTTATCTACAATACTGTTTAATTAACTTAAGACTAATTTAACATAACATACTAAACACATTTAGCGTACATCGCATGAATAAGACGCAATGGTCGATATTGCGCGGTAGGCGTAAAATATTACATACGACGAGGGGAATAAATTGCTTCGTATTATACCGTCTTTAAACAAACAAATTGCCAGCTCGCAGGGAACACGCATAGTTCACAATTAACGGCTTTATACTGTAAGTTTAATATTGTGAGTCATCGTTAGACGATTCTTATGAGAGAAGGTAATTAAAACTAATATTATGAGCGCACAATTTGCTGACTGTGTAGGTCCTATAACTATCTGGTAAGTAGGCATGTGTATGTTGCTTTTTTAAGCTAAAAATTGAAGTGATTTAAGTGAAACTTTACAATTATGTTGTTTATACATATTTTGGAATAATACTTCAGCTAAAATTTGTAAAGATATATGTGGAATATACACTATTTGAAAATCAAGTAAGTATGAAAAATTGCTATCTGAGAGATCGACAAAAATGTTACACGTGTAAAAAGACCTACAAAAAAGACTGTGGCAGTTTAACATAATTATGTTTTGTATGCAAGCCATTTTCGGCTAATGATGCGTTTAAATATTTTTGTTTTTGTTTTTTAAAATTAGTTTCTGTTCCAATAGAAGAATAAACATTTATTATTATGAAACGGATTCGAGTTGTAAGCGAGTAAAATTAGTGTTATTAAAAATATTAAAAAAATAAGGAAGGAGAATGCCCACTTCCATACAAACATAAAATTGTTTAATAATGAACAACACTCTGTTAACTGCAGGAAAATAAATATGAAAAGACGAGAAGCGAAATTGTGTAACAAAATACGAAACGAAATGAAAATTCGAAAAAGAATTTGCATCGGAAATAAGATCTTAATAATTTAATTTATATCAATTTGGTACGTCACAACAATTCGTATTGTTTTTCGGCTGCTAGAAGCTATTTTCACGGTTAGCGTTCGGAATTGCTCATAATTTCCTCAGGGATATTTATTTCAGCAATAACGAGAAATTATCTTTAAAGCAATATTTCATTTGTCTTTTATTTACAAATAACAAGCTTTAAAAACTTAATTAAAATTAATGATGATTTTGAATGTATTGCGTATTACATATTTGGTTTATTTTAATAGTGTTTGTGAGGGACGAGAATTTTACATCGTTTTCTTTATTGTCTGTATTCTTTTACTATTCAAACCACTGAATTTAATTTTTATTTTATGAGAAATCTAATTATTAAGAATTGTTACTTTTTATAGGTAGATAAGTATCGCACCTTTTATCGAATTGGGGTATAGAGGTAAGGTATAGGGAGAGATGTTAGTCACATTCCAAATGGTCTCCGAGAGGAGCTTTGTGAAGAGCCTGCTAAAGCTCCAGTGGTTACGGCGCATAGCAGAATAGTTAAACAGCGTATACCTACTTCTAGTCGATGTGACTCCGACAACACCAACTTTCTCCACCAAGTATGATGAGCAAGAAAAAGTGATGAAACTGCACATCCAACGACAAAAACATGCTTGCATTTTTAGCGTCTATTTATTTATTTATTAGCTACACATTAAATTATAAATAAAGTTGCTCTCATTTACCACTAAAGCAAATAAAACAACATATGATTAAAGAGAAAATACATTTCGTCACGAATGAATGATGAATGTAACAAATTGAGATAGCGGCAGCAGTTATTGGTTTTGATCGAATATCGGATTTAAAGCGAGTTTCCCTGAAAGCGTTTATTTAAATCGAATGCACATGAAAATCTACAGGAAATTCCTTTTTAACTCACTACAGTCGGCGCCTACGCCTTTTACCTGCATTTTAAAATACTGTTTTGTAGAACTCCTTCGTTCATATTGCATTTCTTGAAAATTTGAATTCATTGTTTAGACTTTAACTTTGCACAGGAAGAACTTGTGTAAGTATATTTTGAGCAGTATTTTAATATAGGTTATAAAATATTTTTATAAAGAAAATTGAGGCGCTTATTTCTTTATTAGATATACGGTAAATAAATACAAACGATTAATATGAACTTGCTGTATCCCATTTTTTTGCGTCAATTTGTATAAATAATTGATGCAGTGGATCTCGAGATTATTAACTACCTAATCTAGATATCGTAGGCGACGTAGGCGACTTATAAATTGCCTAAATTATTAAGGTTGTATAAGTTTGTTTCATCTATTTCTACTTCTAGAAATTCACTGATAAATGCATGTGATAACAAAATTATAAAAAGTGATATTTATATTTAAAATTAAATTTATTTTCAACGACTATAAGTGTCATTAGAAAATTTTACGACATCATAGCATGGCGGTTTATATCTTTCGTGATCGTACAATTTAACAAGCAATAATTTAAAAATGTCGTTTTTGACAATAAATAAACCATTTATCGGGCAAGATTTGTTTTGATATCTTAAGCCAAAATTTAATGTGTCATTAAACGTGTATTACAGACAATAAACTCTCGCGTAGTACTTTTTAAAAGCTTAGCAAAAGTCAACAACCTTTTAAACTACGTTTAAATTCAACAGTTTTTATAATGCGCCACCTCAAACAAGATTATTTTTTATCGTTACGAATGTGAAATATTCCACAACGTTCGGGGTTTTGAAAATTCAAAGAATTTAACGAGTATAACAGCCGCATTTATTTGTTGTATAAAATTCGATTGCAGCTCATTTCATTTTAATGAGGTTTTACACCTTATAACAATGAAATGAATACTTAAGTAGAAAATATCGTTTTCGTACGGTTGTCTACAAACACTTATTGTGAATATTTTTCATTCTTTATATCCGTTATGGGGGAAACAAAACAAGTTAGTCTGATGATAAGCGACTGTTAACATTTGTGAACCTCGCGAATGCGTTACCGGCTTTTAAAATGAGGAAAAAATTCTACGTATATACGTAGAATTTGTCTATATAGACAGGATAGGATAATAGATGGAAATAAGCAAAGACATTAAGGAAAGGAAGAGGAGAAAGGTAGGAGAAGAAAAACGAAACATTTTAGTCCTGCTCATCCAACCTCAAAGACCTTTCTTTAATTTTATGTATAATTAAAATAAAAAAATTTAAATTGAGTATTATATTTATATACTACATCACAGGCTTCATATAATAAACCGGTATGCACAGTCTAACTAAGCGTGTACTAACGCAATTATATAATACGGATATGAAAATCCTGCGCTTGCTTAAAGCGTTCGTCGAAATTTCTTTGGCGTTTCCCTTAACGTTTGTCAACCTCCTTTGGGATGGAAATCTAACCCTCATTACTTAGGTTTCAGTCCTATCAAACATACCACAGGGAATACATTAATTCAACACTTTATATACGACTCGGATAAGCATCGCTATAGCGATGTTTATATATAAACTTCCGTGCTCTGATTGATGATGTTTGTCGCCATTTTACTAGCCTGATGATTTTACCGCGCAAATTTTAATTTTAGAACTTTTAAAAACGTCAAAATACCCTAAACAGATAGCATACAATTTATTTATCTGTGGAGCAGTTTTATAGAAATATGTTTTGTTATTTATGTCTGATGATTTTTAATGGGAAAAATATTAAAATATACAAAAAAAGATTGATTTAATAAATTTTATTCTTCGATTTATATTGCGATACTACATTTATGAGCTTTATTCACGTTATGGTTTAATTTCGAAGTTCATAAAACTTAATTGCTATTTCATATTAACGTGAACTTTGGAGGGTAGCCAAAACATTCTAATTTGCCGTAGCTTTTGCAATTTGCACGGGATCGGTATAAAAGAAGGCTATTTTAATATTTTTTTAGAACTGGCAATAAGCTTTTCCGAGGATCTGTTTAAATACTCAGTACTGACTAAAC
This sequence comes from Eurema mandarina, assembly GCA_018238005.1. Taxonomy (NCBI): domain Eukaryota; kingdom Metazoa; phylum Arthropoda; class Insecta; order Lepidoptera; family Pieridae; genus Eurema; species Eurema mandarina. The sequence continues at coordinate 4,314 of DWAJ01006656.1, read as the reverse complement.
TAGTTTGTGAAAAGTAATATGGATGTTGGTTTCTCTTTCACGCAAAAACTACCGATTGGATTTGTTGTCTTATAGTTATTATAGTTGTGGAATTAGCAAAGTGATTTGTTTATTTGTGTGTGTTCCAAGAGGAAGGTTTTTGTGTATTATACACAAAATCTATTCTCTCAGAGCACTCTATTTGATAAAAATGCATGAAAATAGGTTGCGTAGTTTAAACATGTAAGCATACATCGGTACAAACAAAAGACTGTTTTATATACGAGTACCTACTTATGTAATGAAGAAATAATTGTATCGTTAAAAACATATTTCATAAATCATCCAGATCTTTATAAAGCGGATTTATAATTCACCTTAAAAATTGCTTTAAACCTGTAGTAGGTATAGAACTTCGTTAAAATATGTAAATTGAATTTTGATAAAAATTTACCAAAACATTTCCCGAATATTAAACTTCAAACATCAGTCAGCATTTCCTCGTCGAAGCTGCGTAAAAATTGATCTAAAAGTGCTTCGGAAAGTCGAAATACAATACAAAGTGTATAGTTTTTAACTATCCGAAAGCACTTTGTTGGATTACGAGCTATAAACTTGTGCACCTGACATACTCCATTAACTTCATAGCTAAGACTTCTTAGTATTACATCGAAATGCTTCGAATAATACGCTGCCATTTTCTTTACAGTGTTAAGGAAATGATTCACGGTGATACGTGGTTGTAATATTTCTCAACGACTTTAAAACTCAGTGGAGACTAATTCAAGCCAGTTATTATGAATGTTATTCAAGGATTCGATAATATTGTCGCTTTATAAATAACTCCAAAAATAATGGAAATTGTCTATACGTATTACATAAGCGGTATTCAAAATAAAACCTTGCTAGTACACATTGATCTCGCGCTCAAGGGGTTATAAAAATGGTACGGAATTTCATTTGCTGTTATATTTAATGTTCAATTCAAAATTCTGTGAATATTTCAAGCATCTACCTGTTGTTATAAATATTAAGTGCAAACGAGAAACGATAAAAAAATCTCGTTTTTTGTAACTTGTATGCGCGTCCGTAGTAGTAGCCTACACCCGCAATAGGTTGTAAGCCGTAACAATTTTTAATTGTTACGGTTCACGAGTTGGATGGACGAACAGCGAGGTTTCAGTAATAAGGCTGTGTTTTTATCCTCTGGTTACGTAAGCAGGCAAACGAATTTAACGAATAGAACAGCAATTATAGAATACTAGCTTTTAATCTATACATATTATACACAAAGACCTTCATCTTGTATCTTGTACTCTAGTTAAAAAAAAAAACGCATGAAAATCAGTTTCTTAGTTTTAAAGACATACAGACAGGAGAAAGCGAATTTTTTAAAATCTGTAATGATGATAATTGACGCGTATTAGTTATATAGTCAAATCCCTCATTATACAAAGACGCTGAAGAATAAAAGGCAATGTTACATTGATATATGTGTGTCAAGTTATGTCACTGAAGTTGGCAGCCGAACGTACTCCAGGCTTAACAGATTAATCGCTGATTGACATCTAACTTAAATGGGTCATGGGACATTTTATCAGGGCTTACTGATAATGGATGTATGAATTGCATGCGAAATCTCACCAGCTTTTTATACTATATAGCAGAGTATATTGTGGCCTTGAAAGATGGAATTTAGGAAGGATATGTAGGTAACAGGTTATTAATTCGCAATAAATTCATTGTTAATTTTATTGATGATATTAGAGAATAAATTTATTCGATTTAATTTGTGAACCCTTTATGAATTTGGTGTTGTGACGTATATAAACTGTTTTATAAATTAGAATTTTACACTTGGTATTAATAACTTGACCATACATTCTCCTACATATATTTATATCAAAGAAGGGAATTTAGAATATAAAGATTACCTCCTTTATATTCTAGGTCCATTTTTATGTTACGAGTGGAAATAGAAAGATGATTATTTGAATCATCTTGACAGAAATATGCTTATTATAACCCAAGCTATCTAATATATTATTGAATGTATAAATGTGTTTAACCAAATTCTTCATAGATTTTTAGCTTTTAAGTAAGGAAAGTAAACATAAAGAATGGTATAAATAGTTCAGTGTCCACTTTGCACTACCGAAGGTTTAGTCCGGATTAAGGACTTACCCGTAGTTCTTCGACATTGGCCTATTTTCTACCGCCTGACGGCAATATAGATCAGTCTGTAAAATGCTAACAATAAGGGCAGACGACTACAAATAAACTTGTAGGTATAAGCGACTAAATTACTGAAATTAAAAAAAACACACACACAAAGATAAATTTGACAATTGTAATTTGAGTTTGTAGCTATTAAATTTGATTATTTTATATTGTGAAATAGGACAAACGGACTGATTTGACATCTGATGAAACAAATTGCCAGCTTTTGAGGTAAAAATACTTTATTTCTTGCAGTAACACATGTCTTGGTAACTCCATGTCGTAAATATTGCTTGTTCACCTACACGCACCTAAAAGCAATTTTAAATGCTTAATTTCTTTGGTTAAAACTTCAATTCAATCTAACTTAAGTACTAATATCTATATGTTATAAATATCAAGGTTCAGGGTATTAAATCTCTTTTCTACTTCTCATATTTTAATTGAGAAAAAGCTCCAAAATGGTTAAATAAAAAATACCTTTTCAAGTTAACAAATATACGTCATCAGTTTATTGAGAACGCTTAAAAATCTTGTCAAGTGTCTATTGAAATAATGAAAAAGTCGTATTAAACGGATGCCGAAACCACTCAAAACTGCTGGCCAATTATCGTTATAAACGATACGCAAATTCTGCCTGAAACTCAATTAAAAAGGTAAAAATTTATTGGTATTACTGGAGGATAATGAAATTTCGATGAAGATTTTTTTTTCAAGTGTAAGTAGGTTCTTGTTAACATACATCTTCACCAGGATTTTTACAATAGAGATAAATGATCGGAATGAAATAAAATGGCACATAAGGAAAGGGCCTTAATTAAATCATCATCAATACATATAATAAAAACGTAACGTAGTCGCTGTCTGTACATGGAAGATATATGAGAAAAAATATTATAGGAGACATTTATTAACGCAATAGAACCCAAAACAATGATTTTTGGATTTTTGTCTGTTTGTCTGTTTGTTTGTGCACGCTAATCTCAGAAACGGCTTATCCTTTCTAGATGGTGTTTTCAATGATATATTGTGGTAAGCTTCACTTAACATTTAGTGTTTAATTCATGTTACTCGGTGGATAAATAAAAAAGTTATGGCAATTTAAAGAATCTTGCTGAACGTTTGTTGGCGCGGGTTAGGCATTTGGTAAATTGCTATCCAAAGTCACTTTTCTACGCAGGCGAAGTCGCGGGCACAGTCTATTAATAATTTTATTTCAAATTCTCGATGAGGTTCTTAATTTAGCTGCATAGTTTTAATTATATGCGTAAGTAAAAGTGTATGGTTAATAAAAAAAGATACACCAAAAATAATAAAAATCCAATAATATGTAATAACATAAAAAAAATATTTATAGATTAAAAGTTGTCAATCGAAATAGCAAAAAGAAATAGGTATAATTGCTTCAACGTACATCTAAACTCTGAAATGCAACTATGACTTTAATACAAGTAAAATTTTCATTACAAGGGGGCAACGTACGAAACTGACGAAACAACTTAAAATATTTCAAACAGAAAACCACATCATTCCTTACCAACAAAGTGCACTCTACCTCGAAAATTTAAATTAAACGATTGTAATTACGCGGTTACAGCTTATATCACATTACACTACTTGAGTTATAAATTATTTTTTTATTTATTTGTATTTATTAGGTCAACCAACAATTGTTTACACAGTATTCAACTTAAGATTTTAATTAGAAGAATACATAGGATTGTAAAGGAATGGACCTTTTTCCGCGATATCTCGGAAACTATGCGTCTTACAAAAAAAATTTTACGATGTAATTTGTAGCAAATTAACTTGCCTCCAAATATGTTTATATAACTTTTTGCTTCAAATTGAAAAGTAAAGAAGTTATAAGCTAAAAAGTGAGAATTTTTTCAACTATATTTTTTTTTAAATTTCATCCTTAACGTTTTTATAGGATAGCTAACATTACCATGAATATAATGGCAAGGGTAGCGAGTGGCGACCCCACAAACTTCAAGTTAAGCTTGTATTAACCTCCCCCACATTGCCCAAAAATAAAATTGCGAGCCCTAACAAATGCAATATTCGGTCTTAAAATTGTAACATTTCAATGACTATAGTATGAATTAACCGATT
>DWAJ01006655.1:0-10149 GCA_018238005.1 Eurema mandarina | reverse complement strand
ATCTCTTGGCGTTAGTGGAGTTAATGTTAAAAAAAAGACTCAAGTGAATTCTCCAACAATATTAAAAATAAAGAATTTTCGTCTGGTCATTCAAAAAACATGTCGTCAAGACTGATACGCCGTTTCTTCGGACGAGGAGTTGGATTCGTGCGGAGCGTTGAAGGTACCAAAACAAACTTAACGTATGTCCATATTAATATTATAAATGCCAAAGTAACTCTGTCCGTCTGTCTGTCTGTCTTTCCATCATGCTAAAACTACTAAACCGATTATAACGTTCACGTATTAGTTAAAGTTGAAACTTTTTATAATTTTACGCTTTCATGGCAAAACCGCTGAATAAAATTTGGTACAAAGATGGTCTAAAGCCTGAGAAAAAACGTAGGCTACTTTTTAACTGGAAAAAAGGGTTATAAGGGGGGAAGGGGGGGTCAAAGTTTATATGAAAGTCTACGCGGACGGAGTCGCGGGCAACAGCTAGTATTATATAAAGTAACCTTAAAGAAGTCTATAGTTATATTAAAGTATTTCCAACAATTTATATTCATACAATTCTGTGTTGTTTTATGAATTTTACGACTGTAGTTATAGTCAATTTTAAGTACTAGGTAGTAGAATGTATACAGAAAACACTGATATTTGCATATAGTGATATAGAGCAGGAGGTTCGCCTGATAGTAACCTCTATGGACAATCGCAGAGCTAAATGCCTCGCGAATACGTTGCCGGCCAGTTACTGGCCTAAATTCTCTTAATCTTAAATATAAAAATGAATTGCAAAATATGTTGGTAAGCGCATAACTCGATAATAACTGAACCGATTTACATAATTCTTTTTTTAGAATATTGCTGGATGTATAAGGATGGTTCTTAGGGCAAAAAAAATGGTAGGTAAAGGGTATAAAGTTTCCATTAGGATAGGAAAGCGTGAACGAGGTCGCGTTGGGACAGCTAGTGAATAATATACTTGCGTTAATTAGGTATGTATATTTACCTTAGGTCCAAATAGTTGACTTTGACGCCGTACATTTTCCAAAGCGCCGGTGGTATCCTTTGGCAGTCTTGACCGCAGTAACTCAACTGAAACAAATAAAGACTAAAATTAGTAATTCGCAGATCAATGAGTTAAAAATTAATTTATAGAATTTATAAATTGTTTAACGTATTATTCAGCCAATAAAAAGAGAAAAATAGATACATAATAATAATCGTTAACGACAAAACGGTTTGGTATCTCATATACTTATTTCTCATGAACGATAACGGCAATAATATCTTACATATATTTATCATGACCGTATCTTAAAAAATGTATGAGGGCTTAAGAAATAGCGCATTAAATTTCTTATTCTTAATCTTAATGCATTCTACTATGTCCTTGTTACGCACTAGCCATGGTCTGAGATTTACTCGCGTAATAATTTTGTTTTTTACATTTATTATATTTTGTAGGCCATAAACGCTCAGAAAGCTAAGTGCCTGACAAATGCATTACCAGCCTTTAAAAAGTGGTAACGGAAACCGCCGCAATTCACGCAACGGCAGCCCTACCAACTATTTCAGGTTAGTAAACATATGTCCTATCACATTTAGTATATCTTTAGTAAAATAAGTTTTAAATGCAAAGATTATTCCCTTATAGCCTAACCAACCTAATCTTTTCCCCTTTATAATAGTAGAATAATACGTACCTAATAGTTTGTACCTTCAATTTTTGATTTAGTGTCGTAAAGCCCAAATCATTGTTCAGTTAATATGCTTATTGAGGAATAATCGCACGAGCTTTAAATATTGACATCACAAAAAAATCTTAGTAAACGAAACAGTAACAATGTCAAAATATCGTGAAATATAGCTTATGTGATTTAAATATAAAAACGTATAAAATATAATATGTACCTAAAAAATGCATTTGAGATAAACGATAAATATAAAAATACTTTACACAACTCAAAAAAACTCAATCCTTTGCTGGAAAAAAAGCACGCAATGAAGTGGTTTGGCATAATATCTCTTTTAAATTTATAAGCAAATAACACCGCAGAAACTCGTAACTTTTACAAATATTTGTTTAAAAGTATGCACAATTTTATGAGTTAAAATATCAAAGGATAGTTCTCGTTTTAAGAAGATAAAATTAACATCGTTTCGATTTCCATATTTCAGTTATAAGAATCTTCTGGCTATTAAATTAATATCAGATTTATTTACTTTATACTTAATTTTTACCGGGGGTAGGTCTCTTTCGAAAGAGACCAACTGTACCCCCACAGTGCCAGACATTCAACCGCCTGAACAGTGATGTGCAGATGTCACTGTGCCCTGTGTCTGAATGGCACTGTAGCCAGCATGATTAATGAGTCTTGATCGTGTCGATGTAGTGCACCCCTGCCCGGAGCAAAATTCCGGGTAGCACTACATTGGTTATGGCTGGCGTTACCATCAAGAGGGCGTCCAGCTCGTCTCACCACTTCATAGAATAAAAAAAAATAATTGAAGGCATTTAAAACACTAGAGACTTACATGGTACATTACATTTACGTTTAACTTTAACGGAGAGTTAAAAATATAATGTTACTTAATTGTATAGGAATTATAACGAGCGAGCTTCAAATAAATGGAGCAACCGGTTTTTAAATATGCCTGCGGTAAAAGCGTGGTTTTAATTCGTATGGTCTGTATTGGTTTTGTAAATAGATATGTACTTATAATTCTACCTTATCAATTTTTTTATGTATAATGGAAAACACAGATCCAATATACATTAAGCGATTTATAGTTAATGTTATATATGTACCTATTTAATTAAGTAAATAGTTTCTATTGCATGATTATAATTAAAAGTTTTGTATTTTAGTATCCAAAATTTCTAGAAAAATCAGGTCAGTACCTGTTATTAGGAAAGGAAATGAAAGAGTGTTGTGCTAATTTAACATAAATTTATGAAATTATTAATATTCTCGAAGGTGAGAGATTCATAAGGAAATTCATTTGGATATTTTCCTCACATACATTTTGAACTATAGAATATTACAATAATGTTTTTATAAATCACATATTCATTACTCATTTAATTTATTTGCAAAATGCATATAATATTCTGACACTTTACGGTTATATTTTTATAACTTAATGACCTCATTTTATAATTATGTTAAAAAGATAAAAAATCAACACGGCAAAGATATTATACGCAAGTATACATAATATTATCCTCAATACAATTTTCAAATTACAACATTGTGTTTACATTGTCTGTATATCATAAAGTAATTACTTACTCGACCTTACTCAAAGCTATCGTTTGTACATTCGAAGTTAATGAATAAGAAATTCAAACATAACTTTGAAATTTTGTGATTGAGCATCAGGCTCAACCTTTTGTAACAAATAAACAATTAACATTCACATTAAAATAGATTATGATGGACCGAAGTGTATAAAAGAAGTTTCATAATTAGAAGTTCGCGAAAATTGATGTAGGCTTATGCCTAAAATTTTTAGATAAACTGTCTTGCAGTAAAGATAACCGAATAATTAAGACGCGATATATATAAATAAGACGCGATTGCAAGTTGCAATTGTGATAGCGAGCTCTTACGAGCGCGCTTATAAGTATCTACATCTCTAGTACTTTTTAAGCAAGCAGTATCCTATTATTTGCGACTTTGATTAAGCATTATTTTCCCGGCATCAGTTTTCTTTTATTTTGATCAATACTGCTGAGTTACGTGATTCAATCTAATTTTTGGTAAGTTCATGATCTTCAAGAACTTTGCGAGAGAAATAGCTTTCGTAGCTTTCGAAAATAAAAAATAATAATAATAATAAAATAACTATAATTTTAAATAATTGTATTTTAATATCCAAAGTTTGCAGCTTGACAAATATCAACTATACTGATTACTGCAAACAGGATAGCAATATTTGAACTACTTTTGTTATCTTAGTTATTATACTTTATATAGAACTCGATAAGTAATCTACGATAAGTGCATAAACAAGATGCATATGTTTACTTTTTCAAAGATTACTTATTCGACTACGTTTATGACCCGAAAGATGATAAAGCACCTACATATTAATTAACTGATTTGGCTCCGAAGGAATTGACTTGATTTTGTCTATTATTCTTCTGATGTTATTACCACAGTTCTATAATTTAATATCCTTGTAGATAAATAGTACATTTTAAAAGAAGATTAAATGCTTAGTACAATTCTCCATAATGATTGTCTTGCGTCTAATTAGATCCAGATTACGTACCCACTCATACTTATAATAAATAAAGCTCATTAGAATTTTCTGCAAGAAGAAATGTGTAAACTATTAGCGTAATCTTATTTACAATAACAGAAAATATTCCACAATAATCCAATTTAAAAAATGCATAACTGTTCGAAACAATTCCGTGTACTCATTCTTGAATTGGTTTCTGTTTAATTATATTTATTTAAAACCTACATTAAAAAGCATGATAGGTGAAGCACTACTTATATATAGCGAGAACGAAAATATTTGTTTGTAAACTAGGCACACCTCACTTAAATATGTATACCGAATAATATAAGTAAGTAAACAATTCCGTTGGGAATAGTATGGAATGTAATGTCTTACGTCAACTCATGCTGCAAATGCAAATTATAATCCGGGCGTAGGTGGGAAATAAAACGCTCATTGAACATTCATCGATCTATTAATTACCTGACATCTATGCCTCGTTCCGTGACCTTCTAAAAGAACAGTAACAAACGACACACGACAAACGTCGTCGCAAGTCGTTGTCAACTTTAAATTATACACGTATCTATACTTCAAATACCTCGGCCCTAAGATACATCTCAAACTGTTAATAATGCCACCGTTACTCGTCACTATTATCATTAACTTGATGATAGCGAGCGGACATACTGATGATTCTAAAAGAGAAACCACAACAGCGCTGACATTCAATAAAACAGTCTGATTCTCATATAGTATTCTCCTTAAATTCGAAAATATGAATGAAATCGCGACGATCATGTTGTAATTATAGCTAAACATGCAACGCGACGAAAGTGTACTGATGCATTTCAGCGGAACACGTAATGTAGTGGCATAATTTAATAAAGGTGACATTGAATGATGAAGAGCCTTTGTATAAAAACCAAACATGAATTATTTTAGAAATGCTGCGAAATATAGTACACGCATATTGAGCACTTAAGCCTATATGTATAAAAAGCATATACGGTTGAATTGAGAAACCTCCTCCTTTTTTTGAAGTTGGTCAATAACAGAATTCATTGGTGAAGAAAATAGAATGGTCGAACTCTTACTATATAGATGATCAGGTCCATTTTTAATAACTGATGATAACCAATGTCTTGTCTCTTGATGACCACTGTGATCTAAAATCACTATGATGTGTTGATAATGATTGAAATTATATGAAATTGCTTTAACTCGATGAAGATCTGTAAGATAGTATAGTGTATCTCGATAAAGATAAGACAACACAATTAATGATAGTTGAAGAAATAGAAAATATTAAGATAAACCTGCCAAACATTTCTTTCAGTTGTAATAAATCGCTAGTTACATTTTATTTGACATTATTTTGGTATTGGATAATTTTCAATTTTGTATCAGTGTTGCAGTGGTGGTAAGTACAAACTTAAACTAAAATTGCAGGTCAATAAAAATGTTCTTTAAGAATATGTGTGAGTTAAGTCACAGTGCCAACAGATAAACATCAAATGCACTGCAGGATTTTATATAATCTAATAATGGTACTTTTTGTGTACTTACTGTAATTCACACAAATATTATTACAGATTAATTAAAAAAAGTTTTATTTGATATGCAAATATCAAACCTTTGTCATGAATAAACCAGCTAAATTTATGTCAAAGTCACATTTGTAAATTCATAGTATTTTACAAATGTCTGATGTCAACTTCAATTTAACTTTAGCCTCAGCATTAGCAACACATCTTTGATTTAATGGATAGTAGGTATGGTTCATAGTAATAAATATATTTTCAAAGTTGTTTGTTAAAACATATTTGTAATTATATAGTTGAAAATAATAGTGATACTACGGAATTGGTTAACATTCCTTAAGAAATTCTGGGTTAATTTTTTATAAGCATTATTTAATGGAATATCAAAATAAACATTGTGCAATCAACTTCAGCAAGCATTACCTCAGTAGATATAAAGTTAAATTTAAAAAAATATAAATATGTTAAATATATAATTTTATGATATATTTTTATTTAGGATAATATTTTGAATAAAACCACCGTTTATATATATAGTTCTTGAAATACCTTCCTATGATTATGAAATATTTAATGTTCATGTTTGTAACTAAATGTAAGCTACCAGTATCTTACAAGTCAACAAACCACATACTTACACGATTATTTTTAAATGATAAAGCAAAATTGTTTACATGGGATCCTTCCATTTTTGTGACACAAACTTGAAACACAGCTACTTTATTAAACTTTACACAATCAATTTGCTATATTAATAACGTTTATATGATTAAAAATAAATAAAACAACTAACAATACTGCACATTGCACAAACCACATAACTTGTCTACAAGACTTCAACCTCGATTAAACTCTCAAGAAAAGTAAATACTCATTACTCAATAGTATAAATTCAAACTTGTCCACGGTCTACTTGACGTTTGTTTGTCATTGACAAGCTATAGTCGTAAATTGCCAGTTTACAAATTCTGTGATCTGTCATCTGTAATATTACATAGGCGACAGACAATGTTAAATTGTTGCAGTGGTTGATTTATGAAACTTATCTTATACAATCGAATAACTCAATACATATATCAATTCCCAGGAAGGACTTTGGGAGCATGTGAGAATTTTCATTGACAGGCGTTATAATATTATTACAAAAGATTTTTTTTTTTTATTTACGAAGGTAATTTTTAGCTATGAAACTTAAAAACATTGATCATATAATATTATATTCTTTGGTTGGCAATAGTTATACATTGAATAGAAAATAAAACAAAATAGTAAAGAAATAGAAAATATATTTTAAAAAATAAGCTCATATGAGACAGATACGAAACACTTATATTAAACTTTTTTCGGAAGAGAGTAAGTCACGGTTTTTACTTCTAGGTATTCTTCTAAACTGTGTGCACCGCTGTAAAAATACAAATAGGGTAGTTATTTACTAATGTAACCAGTGGCGGGGCAAGACCTAAATTTGATGTGGGCAAAACAGATTTCGCGAGGCCCTGTTCTGTGGCGACTTGAAGACGGATTTTATATAAAAAAAAAACCCTGCAAGTTTTTATTCATAAAATACAAAATAAGTAGATAATATTACGATATTTATTAATAAAAAATACATATCGTAAATGAGATGGAAATGACAATACCAATAAATTAAATATCGGCTTTCAAAAGATGCTTCCAGTCCAAAAAAAACCAATCATATTTATGCAATGAGGACAGCAGTCAGGACATAATTTTATCATCTTAAATATTTTTTTCATGCTGTATATAGGGGTCGATGATGTATGCATCGGTAAAATATCATGTTAACATAATTAATTAAAAATATTGTCAGTTTTTGATTTCTTGATACAGTGATTATTTTTATAGGGCTATTATGGAGTCAAAAAATAATGTTTGTCACCTAAAACCGCACTGATGCTTAACTTTGTATATGATTTTTGCTAACATATTTTTTTTTCTAGCTATGAAGAACTTTTATTTAATGTCATTTCTACCTAGTATACATTTAATTTAAAAATTTTATGCATTGCTTAAATTTTTTGATGCGCGAGGCCCCTTGTACCGCGAGGCCGTAGGCGGTGGCCCACGTCGCCCACGCCTTACGCCGCCACTGCATACCAGCGTCTTTTACGAAGGTAAGTATTGACGGGCGCCGGGGCCTGTGGGACCTATCGTTTATTTAACGACGTTGTGTATTCGTTTACTATGTTGATATGTATTGGAAAATCAAAAGAATACCATTTTGCATGTGTAAGTATAATAAATTGACAAAAAAACTAGCTTTAGATGAAAATATTTCTCCAATTGACTCTTATAAAGTAAAAACTCATTATTTATTTTATTGTTTATTTAGAATTATTTTAAACACTTTTTTAAAGAGTATAAACTTTTTCCTTAAAGATACTTAAATAATATATAAAATAACAAACGTAACATTGCTAACTTATGAATGAGAACTAGTTTATATAGGAAGTTTAGAACAGGAAGGAATTTGGGAAACAAGGACTTCAAGTCGCATCTGTTTTGCCTCGCCATACGAAATAAACTATTTAAAATACATAACCATATTTTAATATTTCATGATGAAGCTGGGAATGCGTCCGCTGGAGTGATAAAAGGATATTTGATTTTTTAAGCTTCATTATATTTCACATTTCTACAATTCCGCCATTTTGAACATGGAAAGTCATAATATACTTTCTAATGTTAGTTGTTCAACGTTAAGATTTATCGAAGAAGAAAAGATTTATCGACCACATTTACCTAGAGACCTTTAAAAATTAAATTTTCAATATAAAAGACAGATATATTTGTTTCAAATGGGAATTTTCGAGCATTCTAAACAAGATTTTGTCGATGATATACTATTTGTTGCTTTCAGCTGGATTGTGTATAGTAATTTGAAGTTCGGAAATGAGAAAGCTGCTCATATATACGGTTGGTTTGCTTCAAAGGCCGCCCTATATTGAAAGCAGTCCTTTGTATTGTTGTACAAGTTGCTCAAGTAGTGTTCATTTAAACATGAACATAACAGCTAATTCAGTAGTAGTGCCAACACTGCTTTGTATTCGTTAAACATTGAAATGATTTTTTAATATTGCTTGAACGACTGAACTTCTATTAAATGTGAATTATTATTATTGTATTCGTTTTTTCTAACAAAATAAATAATCAAAGGTGTAAATATACTACAAGAAATAATAAATCTGTCGGTGTGACGTAAAACAGATAATGAAAAAAATAGGTGGTTTTTTCCAAAAAACCAAGGACCGTAATGGGATTTACATAAATTTGCGAGAAAATTATTCAAATATCTTGTATAAAATAAAAATAGATAATGGTTTTCCTGGGAGCCGTTATTGGATAACACATTTAACACTTTTACGTCCACAAAGAAAGATTGTTTCAAATTAGCTTTGTGCTGTGCAGTTTCGCTGCTAATTGCGTTGCAGTCGACAATAATGGATATACGTGTGAAACATGACTTATACTAAATTGTGGATTATTTATTGTTACAAAATATTATAAGCAGTGAGATCGAACGACAGAGACGTTGGCGCCGCGCCAGGCTAATCGCCATTGGATATGTACTTGTATTTGCACAGCGTTTGTTATTGCCAAATTTGGGTTAATACAGACGCGAAATTAAAATTTAAGACAATTGAGAGATTAAGAATATCTAATATCTACAGATTAAACTACTTGAATTGAATTTGTTTAGTGTTTTTAAAATTTAGTTAGAAATTTTGATCCTATATAATAGAAAGTTATAAATTAAGAAAAAAGTAGGTTTTACGATCTATAACGTATCTTATCAACACTCCATATATACGATTTATGTTTTAAATATTAGATTTTCTATTACACGTGAGTCATATTTTCCTATATAATTTATACCTATGTAATATACAATACGCAACAGTACGAAGTCTCGGTTCGTAGAATTGTATTTATTCTTGAGTCGCTTCCTATTTATAAAACTTTACCTCGTAAGGCTCGCTTTGTATAAAATGTTTTGTCTATAAGATCTGTGGACCTATTCTGTTGAAAGTGGAACGAGATTATTTTGTTTTTTCCTTTTTTAAATACTTCATCAACACAATGTCTATTATGAGGGTACAAATAGAAAAATTAAAAATTACGTGTCACGTTATTTGTCCGCGATGGACTCCTAAAATACTTAACTAATTTTAAATTAAATTTGCACACCATGCGCAGTTTGATTCAAATTAAAAGATAGGATAGCTTACATCTATACTATACTAATATATAAAGCTGAAGAGTTTGTTTGTTTGTTTGTTTGTTTGTTTGAACGCGCTAATCTCAGGATCTACTGGTTCGAATTGAAAAATTCTTTTTTTATTGAATTGACCATTTATCGAGG
>DWAJ01006654.1:0-10150 GCA_018238005.1 Eurema mandarina | reverse complement strand
CGTTTGCCCCCTATCAAAAAAAAAAAAAAAAAAAAAAACACGTAAGCCTACGAACCCAAAAAAAAATGTTTTTTAATTATTACGATATATGCTTATTATAATCTATATTCTAGATACATATATAAAAGGAGAAACTAACTGACTGACTAACATATCAACGCATAGCCTAAACTGCTACACGTAGGCACTTGAAATTTGGAAGGGACGTAGCTTAGGTACCGCACTAAGAAAGGAATTCCCGAAATTCCCACGGGAACGGGAATTAACGGGAAAATCCCTTTGTATAAAAATCTAAGCCGCTTATACTAGATAGTATACACCGGGCCAGTCAGATGTTCTGTTGGTCGAGGAATGTTACATCCCACCTACTTCCACAAATTCTTGATTCTAATGTATGTAACTTGAATTCATTGGATAGATTAAGTAATTTCTAAATCTATATAAACTTACTTTATCAAAGCCCTGATCGTCAATAAGAAAGCGACCGTCCCTTCGCAATATCACCACTCGTTCTTGCCATTTGTTGCTCGTCTCGTAATCCATCAAGTAGTTACGAAATATATTGACCAATCTGGAAAGGAAATTAATTATCTCTCATCTAAAGAAGCTAACATAAATATAAACCAACAATTATATACAACATATCTACAACATTTTATTTGTTTTCCCAACACCGGCTTACTTATTTTGCAAGGAATAAAAAGTATTAAACCATTACATCATTTAAAAAAATCATTAGTAAAAATATAACAAATAACATAGGATTGTCTCATATATAGTTCATACATATATATTATCATACTATAAATTAGACGATCGTTTGCATTAATGTTACCTATTAGATCTAGATATAGATGAGTCGTTGCACACAATCACGTCTGGCAGTAAGGTCTGCAACGCAAGCAATGACTTGCCCCCTGGCGCTGCGCACAAATCTAATACTCTGTCGCCAGCTTGCAGGCACAACGCTAATGCTGAGAGGACACTTGCACCGTCCATAGGGTAGTAATTTAATACACCTGGAATTAATATAAAATAATTTCGTCATAAGCGTTCAAAAATTGTAAATGAATTATGAGGTACAATCAACAAAAAAGTTAGAAAACACCGGCAATGTTAGAAAGCATGTATGTCAACATTTAATTGCATACACCTGAAATCAGTATAAAATAATTTTGTCATAAGCATTTAAAAATTGTAATACAATAATGAGGTACAGACAGCAAAAAAGTTATAACTCAGTCAATATTACAAAACATTTATACATATTCTAAATATAATAATTTAACCAACCTGTTTTGGATCTCTTTGGTTCGGGGAATTTGTGCCATTCACTGTTCATTTCATATGTCATTATTTTAAGGTGTTCGGGAAATGTGAATTCAGTTTCCGGTTCTATGACTAAAGGAAAATCGCCACTCTCTGAAAGACAAATCAACATATTAATTATGTTATTCCCATAATAAAAGAGATTTAAGAATCAGATATTTAATATGTTCCTCTAAGCAACATATTAATAAGAATAAGAAGTTATACAAGTGTCCATAGATTATAAATTCTATCAGAATATGACACCTTACTTTTAATTTAAGCAAATATACATCATATTGACTTGCATTTTGATTACAAGCTGTCAAAATTTGTTAATTTAACAACTTCTTAAATTTAATTTATATTTGATTACTAGAGCTAAAACATAGTGCAAAATTAATGAATTTACCAGACCAATGTGTAATTTTTCACAAGAATTCTATTAATTTTCTTTACTTACGGGAGGAATAGAATGAGTAATGTAGAGACTCAGGCACATAATCATCCATTCCTTTTAATTTAGTAGCTGGGACAAACTGGTATAATGCATCAGACGACAAGCCTATTGCTGGATCAATTAGTCGGGAATAATCAATGTTAGCCTTTTCCATAACTGCATCTAGATTTTCTGATATTTCTCTGTAACATCAGAGAAATTAAAGAGTAAGCTTCTTTTCAAAGTTCAAAGTCAAATAAATGTTTATTAAATTAGGCTCTATAAATGACGAAAGCATTCTGTCAGTTCTCCACAGACCAATTTTACAAGCCAATTAAAGAGCATATATAATTGAATTGCGAAACCTTCTCCTTTATTGGAGTTGGATTAAAACAACCTAAAGAGATATATCAATTTCTTACTCATGCTTTTCTATTCGCTGTTCATCCTTCGTACTTTTAAGAGTTGTTTCGTGTAAATCTAATCTTTCTGGTGCACCCCCATCTTTAGGATATATCTTAGATATTTCATCGGTCTGAAGTCTAGATACATAGTTATCTATCAAATTAAAGTTCTCTTTGGGTTCTTCAGTTTTAATATCTTTTGGGGAATATTTATCGTGAAATTCTTGTTGTACGGACATCAGATTTTTTAAGCAGTGTGCACCTGAAACATTTTTTTTTCTAAGAACATAGCGTATAGATGTTTAACAATACAGAAAGATATAATACAGAATGCTATATATCTTAAAATCTACATTATGATGACAAATCAATAAAATTTGTAATTTTGTATACTCAAGACTAAAAGATAGGGATTTCTCTCAAGTTCAACTAAACTAATTTTAATTTATTTTTTACGAATATAATGTTGCTATATTGTTTGTATGGTATAAAGCAACCCGTAAAATAAAGGAAAAAAGGGAGTTATTTACACTAATATTATAAAGAGGAAAGATTGGTATTTTTGATTTTTGTATGTAACGAGTAAACTCAAAAAGTACTGGACCGATTTGACTAATTTAGTTTTACATTATCACTGAGTAACAAAGCCTATATTTAGTACTGTGCCCTGTGAAGCCGGAACGTTCCACTAGTATGTAATTAAAATGAAAGTTACCTCGGTTTGACAAATACTCCATGGTCTCTTCAGTATCGCCGTAGTTGTTAATCAACGCCACATATTTAGATTTCCGTAATAGTGCTTCTCTCATTGGCTCCCATTTATTACCAAAAACAGACGCATAAAACTCGTCAAAATGGTTCAAGGCTTTGTATTTAGGCCCAGTTTTCTTCTTTAGTTTTGCCTACAGATAATTTTGTATTTCATTAATAACTCAACATCGGAAATATACAAGTGCAAGGGAAAATATACATACCCAATGTGTTTTTGATATAAGCCGCACTTGATAACGTAGGTTAGGATATAGAGTAACATTTTTGTAAATTTGGAGTACAGTAAACATTGTCCTGGATTAAACTGCGACTATGTAGTCCGTTTAATTTTTTTTAAATGTAATAGGTTTCATTCATTCATTTAATTGTTAAGAACTAACAAGTCAGAACTAATAAACAAGCAGTTAGATCTAAACTTTACTGACAAGTGACAGTCAGCTGTTTGTCCTTTTACCAATTGTCAATGCGACAGTTTCGTCTAATATTATTTTCAAAAATAAAAGATAGTATGAATTAAACTAAAAAAATATGATAAAGTTCCAATATCAATTATTTAAATAAGATTTTTTCTTGTAGTCTTTTTCTTATCTTACAGTATTTTTTTAATCAGAGTAATTAATGGAATAGTTCCGAGAAATTTTTAAACTGTTTACGCTTATGACTTATGTCACTTTGAGAAAGAGATAGATATATTTACTACGCGCGTGAACACAAAATATCCACAAGTATTGATTTGTTTACAAGGATTGGAATGGGAGAGCTCCAAGCATAGACTCGGATTTTGTGTACTATAATACATTTTATGTACATATCCCAACCTTGTCAAAACTGAAAACGATTCGGAGATAATACTCAGACTTAATTACTTCCTTCCGTGTTGAGGTGTTTATCAGCTAATCGTACCAGCTAAAGTTGCGCCCCAGTAGTTTTTGGAGCTTTAAAGCTTAATTGCTGCACAAGGCGGGCCGTTGTATCGATTACAGTCCTTTCGTGCTCCCATACTACTGGATATATGAGCCTATCGATATGGAACAAAAAGTGCGCGGAGAATTCACAATGTGTGTTAGTAGGATGCACGCGTGTATCGGGTAAGTTTTATGTTAATGAAATTAAACTCGTAAAATTTTTATATTGAAATAATCATAAGTTAAATTTGTTAAAGATATGTTAGAGCGCGTCGCACGATGGCAAGCATTGTAAATTAAGGAGAGTCTTACGTTAGCGATAGTCATGTATGGGACGTTGCGATTTGGAAGGTTGGCGGGTAATTCGGTGGCATGGACGGCGGGAAGCTGGAGGCACAGCCTCCTGGGATCGTGCACCTCGACACAGTAAGGGCCTTGCACCAGACAGTAGTCTGTTTACGCACAGCGTTGGAATTGTCTAAAAATGAACTCAAGGAATTGAAGGAAAAGTACAAACAGCACTCACATTGTTTGGAACACACAGATATTATAGAGAAGTTAACAATTGAAAATCATATTTTAAGACGAAAAATAATTGATACAGAGGGGTATGAGAGTCCTCAGGATTTAGATTTGGATGTCAGTTACAGTCCTGTGAAGAGTGGATATGATTCACATAGCGATGTTGTTATAAAAACAGCAACCACAGAACATGATAGACAACAGGACCCAGAGTGTGACCCTGTGGCACCCCAAAGTGATATAAGTCACCATAAACTTGAAGAAATTATAGAAGAGCCTTCATTAACATCCAATCAATCAGAAGCAGAAGTGCCAACTCAGGAAACTAAATTAGACGAATCAAAAAGTGAGGTATCTGCGCATGAGACAGAAAATCTACCAAACTTTAAAACAAAGCTAGAACTGCTATCAAAATTCGATGTTAGAATTAAAGTCAGAACTTTAAAGGAAGGCAGTATTCTTTCTAGCACTACATCCGATACAGATTCAACAATAGACGATAAAAAAGAGAAGACAGACACAAAAGAATTCGAAGAAACCAAAGAGCATTACGAAACTATTAAAAATCCAGCCGGCGATACGATTAATATAAAAACTGTGTCTAATGAGAATATTAAAATGGCTGTTCCTAGCGAGACAGATAGCAAATCCGATAAATTTGATGTACAAGTGAAAATAACATCAGAAGACAGTGTTACTGTAACTGAAAATTTTGACAGAACGAGAAAACCAGATACGTATAATTTAGATGTCGACAATCTAAGCCTTAGGTGAGTTTCGCGAAGTATTTTTATGTTTTTATCTATAAAACTTCAAACTTTTTACTTCTAATATCATTTTTTTACCTTGGACTGCAAATCGTCTATCGTTCGTCGTCTTTCAGACAAATTTTGAGAGTTAAGCCTGATTAGTTACGACTTACGCTGCACGGAGCAATATCATAGATTAATAATTTTATTGATAGCACACTAATGCTATTTGTAAATCACGTTATCTATGCGATATCGCGTAAAAGGTCTATAAATCTAGAATTAAACTAAGAGTCAACTAAATCGATTCAGTTAATTAAGCGTATTTATTTATTCTTTATCGCATATATTTTATATTAATATACAAACAAAATTACGAATAAAAACAAACACCCAAGTACGCACATATAAATGGAGTCCAATCATCAGTGATTCCTACCAGGCCATCAGCGTCTATAAAGAAATGTACTGTATTTTGAATAACAACACCTTATATCTATAGATCGATGTCCGAAGGCGACAACTCGGTATTCTCTGAGGGAAACCAAGGGGATCCAGGAGGGTCAGATGATAAACAAGACCAGGACAACGCTAGTGGCAACGAGTCGGAAGAGGTGGACGATATTGAGCTTATATTTACAACTGATGAATCCAAGGATATAAGTAATTTACAGGTGCGTTTTCTGATCAATTTTAGTATGAAACAGCTTTTGATTCAGACATTTTAATTATAGCTAAGTCATCTTTACCTATTTTCGTTCATGTTACCAATTCACTTAATTACAGAACTATCGAAATTATTAATTTTGAAACCACTAGAAATCAAATTTAATGACCACAAAGATCAATGATGATACAAACAAAGTTTACATATGTATGTATGTCCATTTGAATATTGACTTGACACTTTTGCTGATTCGACTTTATAGACATTGGATAAACAACAAAAAATGTTTTATTTTTTTTTCTGCTTTGTCGAAGTGCAGTAGTCTTAATAGGTAGGTAGGTGGTACCTAATGTATTGTAATGTGTGCAATTTGAACGGTGTTCTAAAGCTCAAAAAGTCAAAGAATTTAGGTCGAAAAAAAATCTACATACATAAATCTCTAATTAAAATTTTTCAAGCTCGCTAAGCGCGTTAAAGTAATACCTACTAAAGAAAATAAAACATTAATGTCGTACTTAACCCTAATAGTCCTGTTAAAACTTTGGTATAAGCTGGTTGCTGGGGAAACGAAATTTCAAGGAATTGGAAAAACTTGTGCCGATATTTTTTAGGCTTTTCAATATTGTGAAACTTTGAACAACAACTTTATTTGTGAAAAATCGCTATAACCATTTCCAATATGGAAATTCACGTTTTTTGTATGTTGTTCACAAGTCTTGTCACATCATTTCGCTTGTAAAACCCACTCATATTTTAATATTATTTTGGGTTAATAAATCGATTTGGAAGATCTAGAGATTCATTCTCTACAATGACCCAGATTCGCAGTCATAAAATAAATACATTGTTATTTATATTACTTTTGATTTGGGCTGTTTAAAGATTGACATTTATGGCTTTAAAGTGCATCAATACTAAAATCTGAATCGTGATGTAAAGATGTAAATCATCCTTACGGCATTCTTAATGCATGACAACATTAAACTTCGCTCTGTCTACCCGCATTTCGCTTATTTCTTTGAATAATTAAAATCAACATAAAGTACAATAAAGGATCACTATCACTATTTCTAAATAACTCAACGGAAACATTAACTACCATAAAACACTTTATAGCTTCATTGATAGAGTGCATTGAAAAGCGCAATCAAGCATCGTTCCACCATAATTCACAGTTTTCAATTGTCAAGTGGTTATCGGTTTGCGTGTGCAAGCCATATCAGTCAAGTATGTACGACTCCAATACGCTCATATCGTAAATTTTAACTTCAATTGCATGTTCCATTCAAGTGAATACCATTGGAAGTATACGCAATCACGATTGTAGTTTGTGTTGAACTTTTACTTGGATTTACTATGTGTAAACGTATATAGCACGAAACTTCAGTATCAGCGGAATAATGTTTCAAGCATTCTGAAGTGAAATTCACGTTCTTAATGGCAATTTCGAGACGGCCTATTGATCTTCTTTGATCGTACATTGTAGCTAATTGGTTCGTTCATATGATTGGTCTCTTCACAGGAGGACCTTGTATCTATACGAGAATCGGATCATTGGACTCCAGGGTCGACCTCAACGCCACATTCGACACCGGTTCTTATTAAATTCCATACTCTCGACCCAGATTTCCAAACTGGGCAGACCACTAACAAAAGCCACGAAAATATCGGCCACCGCTTGAACGATGCGTCAATGAAAGTCAAAAGGGTATCCTTGCCGAATGATAAATATACTAAAATCGGGGGGAAGGGGAGCTTAGATCTGCCCGAGCGAGGAATTTTGAAGACCTTCAGCAATAAGTCGGATAATATGCTGTATCGGAGAAGTCCAAATGCAAGTACAAGAAGGTTAGACAGTGTGGATAGTTTGGCCGCCGATTATAACCGTGGTCTTAGTTTGGATAATACGAAGTCTTCGAGCTTCGAACTTGGGTCCAGTATGGATATTTTGCATCGCGACGCCAGTGTGGACAGTTTTCACAGATCTAGTAGATTGGGCCATAGGTTCTCAGTGTTTGCTGAGACGGATATATCGAAGTGCGGTATATCTGAGGACGATTTGATGGCTAATTTAAACGCCAGGCGGAATACGTGCCCGAATCCGTTTCAGTATAGGTAAGTAAGTTAATAATAATAATAATAGTTTAAACTCTTATCTCGAAGATGAGAGAACTAGTTTTAGAATATTTTGCTATCTTTATTAAGCATAAAGATATTTACGTATATTAATATTTCTAGGCCAATACCTTCTCGCTTAGGGTCCCGCACTCAAAAACCTCTATCAAGTCGCGTTCGCCCCATATTGCGAGAAAGTTGCGGACCGAGAAGAGAGGGTTCCGCACAAACTGACATGTCAGCATTACCACCCAGATGGACATCGGATGGATATCTCGCTTATAAGGTTTGAGAATTTGTTAATTTAATAATATATATTTATCCTAACATCCCACAAAAATTAAATTAAACTTCATGTTAAATAAAGTAAATAAGATATTTATTTTAAATTTAAAACCAAACACAGCAGTCAATAGGGACAAAAAAGGAGATTAGAATTAGCGGTTTAAAAAGTAATGTGTTACAAATACTGGTTTCATAATCTCAATGCGGTACGACGCGACGTTTCTTCAAGACTATATGCACATAAGAAAACTACATTAAAATTTATTCTTCTGTCATTTGGCATATGACAGATGTCACCTCCGCCGTGCGGCGCGATGTTGCCGCACCGCGCGAGCGCGCGCCCGCACGACGTGCCGCAACGTCGCTCCAGCGAAGCCAGGAGGGTACTGCTCAGCGATATTGGTATGTCATTGTTCGGATGTCGTAAAAGCTATACCCCTAGGACAATTTGTATAAAGTACGTTAAACGTCAATGAGTATAACAACTTATACATATTTGTGGAAGAATTCCGAATATGAGCTATTAACAAAAATATTTGACTAACGAACAGAGTTCAAATTTGGACTAGAATATTTTGAACGCATAAACAAATCTGAGATGTGCAATTCTTTGAGTTAATTTAATTAGAAAACAATATGTAGTTAGGTATTGTAAGTAACAAATTACACAATATAATGAGATTGGTCCTTCGAGCCGGATTTAATTTAGATTGTAGACTGCGGCACGAACAAAATTATTTATTTCCGGTAAAAACAGTAACGCCATTTCTACAGCGGTTTTATATCTAGTAAAAATGAGTATTTCAGAATATTATTGAATTACGACTTGAGGTGTTTCAAGAAGAGAGAGTACATATTTTTAAAAGATCGGGAAGCCACTCTAGAGCTGTCAAGCTCTGCGAGTGTTCATGAGCGATGATGACCACATTCCATCAGGTGGTTCGCATGCTCGTTTGTTCCCTATTAACATAGGGAGCATTTTTTATAACTAAAAAT
The DNA here is from genome assembly GCA_018238005.1 of Eurema mandarina. Taxonomy (NCBI): domain Eukaryota; kingdom Metazoa; phylum Arthropoda; class Insecta; order Lepidoptera; family Pieridae; genus Eurema; species Eurema mandarina. Next base: position 989 of record DWAJ01006654.1, on the reverse strand, counting down.
AAAATAACGTAATAAAATTGTTGAGCAGGCTTCACGTCAATGGTGCCGGAGTTGTCCCGCTCAGCCGAGCCGCTGTGGACGTTGAGACGTTCCCAGCATACCACGCATGAAAATAGGTACATTATATTAGTATAGTATATAGTCTTCATATTTTAATACAGAAATTAGTGTTTCACGTCTTCACTTAAACATACTTATGGTAACTTAACTGTTTGCAGTACTTAAAATCATTAGATTACAAAATAATTATTTACAAATAAAAACATTAGATCACAAATGATATGATTGTTTGCCCTATTTTAACGAAATTTGTTTGAAGAATGTTTTATTAAGATGATTTGAAATTAACAGTAGGTATGGTTGATATATTTTTTTTAATCAAATCGTATAAATATTCCCTCAAACGTGATTAAATTTATTTTGCTTTTAAATATAAGCGTTTTAGTAGATAGTAATACATAAAATCCTTTCTTTGTTTTGAAATATTTTAAAACTACTTTTAATTAATGAAATTTTTAAAGGATTTTTTTTTGTTTTTTTTTTCTGAACAGACAGTCCCGTGGCTCGCACCACTCGCCGTGCGCGAGCGCAGAGCGATGCTCGGACTGGACGCAACCCACATACAGAACTCCACGAGGTAATATTATAAATGTCAAAATTTGTATGTACGTATTTTATGTTTTTGTTACGCTTTTCTGCAAAAAAATCTATGGTTTTGGTAGTTTCGCATGCTGGTAAAGTTTGGTAAAATAAATAAATGCAAGTGAATTGACTTTAAAAAAAAACAAAGTATACTTTTAAAATCTGATATTCCCATGAGTATCTCTTCATCGCCTAAAATTGAAAAATGAAAATGAAAATGAAAATGAAAAAACGTTTATTTGCATCACAATACAAATACAATAATTCTTTTTTAAAATAAAATAAAATTGAAATTAAAAATTTGTAATGCTGAGGGAATTTATCAGAGGCGAAAACATCGTTGACTT
>DWAJ01006653.1:0-10150 GCA_018238005.1 Eurema mandarina | reverse complement strand
ACATAAACGAAAGAAAAAAAATAAACAAAGATACTAAAGTAATAAAAAAAACAAAAAAAAAAACAAAAAAAAAAGAAAAATAATGAAAAAAGTAAATAAAAAACCAATGATTGTGCCTCAATGAACTGTGGTACGTTACCGTAACAGATGGCAGGTTGAATCGTTTCCTTCGAAATTATTATAATGAACTGTGCGCTAGGCACCGCTCGGACTAGCTGTCCTGTAGTCTAGACAATATGAGGCTGCGAGCAGCGGGGCCCGCGCCAACGCCTTGTGTAATCATTAATGAGCTTAGCTACGTTTTACTTTTATTATAAGTGTTATGTCATCAATCAACATTATATATATATACCTATGTGTAAATATTTTTATCTATTTATTTTATTTTCATGAAGTTTAATACCCGAATTAATATTTGATTCGATAAGTTGCTTCTTTTAGAGTCACATCTCTCGTTTGCGCCTATTGCGCGGGCTTCCTGAACCGATTCCATAATACTTAAATGCCAAAGTCTATGTCTAAATGCCATTAGATAATGTCTATGGATCTCTGACATCACAACAAACTATTGATCGTACAAATGGGAGCCATTTCATAAAACAACTGCCGGTTCGACGGTTTTCTATCTAATCCAAGCTGCTCTGGTTATTAATTTAGCTCAAGTATTCAAATAGTAGTTTGCTCATAATATTGTTGTTTTATTTTTTTATTATTTATATCTTTAAAAGTTTCCTTAGCGGAGTACCTTTTTAAATTTAGTATTGCCATCTCCAATGATTAGTTTTAATGATTTCTAATAAATGGACCATTTTAGAATAATGCATCGTGACAACGTAATACCACATTGGGGCTTACAAAATTACTGCAACTGATAAATCTTACGTATCAAAGTAGGTAATTTACAATTCGGTATCTGTCAATTGGTTCGCTTTACTATTATTCATATTATATCTCGCGACGTTGGTAAAACGTGTCTCAATACTATCTTGAATATTGAAACGCATTTCATTGCAAATCGATCTCAAAACACTGTTAACCACGAGTACAGTAATTTAGGGACCAAGTCTACGAAATCTCATTTTCAGTACACGCAGAACATGCGTTTCGCTCACCGCCGATGCATACTGAAAAGACATCCTAATTTTCCATTTATATGTAACTGCATAATATAGCGAGTTGACGTAAGTAGCAGTAGCTTCATAACTGTAGATAGTGCACAATATTCAGGGCCTTTTTATTTGATAAGGTAATAAAGCTTGTTGTCTTTATTTATATATATTTTTGTACGTTGTCGTTGACGTTCTGATACAATAGAAGCACATTAGTTGATATCTACAATGAAACTAGTCTTCCTTATTTATGAGGGATCGTGGCGGAGAGGCGGCGATGCGGCGCCGACGGCACAAGAGGCAATCATTCCTCTAGTCTTGTATGTGGTGCGATAAGTGAATACCAAATATATACTAACGAAGGCTTTGACGTAGTGTAGAGAGAGTAGCGGTATATAGACGATAGATCGGCCCGAGCAGCTTGGACCCTGTGAGTTGTTACAAGGGAATCGTTGGGTAGTATTATTATATTGCATTTATTTCTCTTTTGTCATAGTCACTCAAGAATATATTTAATTAATTGAGCTAATGCCTAAAATTGGAATATCAGAGTTTATTTAGGATGTTTCATATTTTACATTTTAGTGTTTAAATATCTAAAATTTACCTTAATTATAGTAAATGGATTTTTGTATTATTGGTATATAGCTGTAAGTGAAAGGGTGTTGATAAACACAAATACTTGATTAATACAAAATATTTAAAAAAATGTACTGAGTGACTTTACGTGTAAACAGCGGGCCATTGATAAATGTTGAACTAAGCTAAATTTCTCTATGTGGTAATTAAATAAATGTGATCGCTGAGAATATTTTTAACTGCTATATGTATTTATAGTTATCGTAGATCGGTAAGAAAACACATTCAGTCCGTTTGTTCACCGAGCACTACTCGTGAAATGTACAACCAAAACCGTACAAGTTGTACGCATGCGCGGCCGGGAGCCCGACTAGGGCACGCTACGGCTGCGTTCACTTCGTAAATATAACTTTCGTATGGCATTTTTATTTTCTGAAGAGTATATCGCGTATAATGTATATATGTATGTATGTATGTGTAACGAAGCCAACCCCTCCACGAACAGTTAATTGATGCAGTAGACTCCGATGCTGCTCGCCAGCACGACACTGCTTCACTAGTCTCTTGCAGTCGAACATCGCTTAACGTGAGCTTTTGTTATCGAGCATAATTATTAAATCATATCCTTATATGAAACTAGTTATATTCGTATTATTCTTTCATTAGATCTCTGTTGTACCTGTGTGAAGTTTATATTCATTGTTCAATCGTACTATAAGAGAACCGATACGGTCTCGACGTCTCCGCGTTTGATATACGTAACGTAGTTTGAACGACCAAATTTTCCAATGTTCCAATTTATCGTACAACTTGTTTGTATCGGCGACATGAAACAATACTCTGCGCTCTTAAATAAGTCACTTTTGTACCTTGATTGTACTTGAATAACTTAGTAAATGAGGAACGACTAATCCAATTCTGAAATATACTTAATTTAAATTTTGACAGACTGATAGCTGTGATTAAGAAAATATTTTTAATATTATCCAGTGAGTCGGATGAAAATATTTATTTTATTAGAGGTTTCCTACTGCCAGCGACACGTATGTTTGTGACGAGACATAACTGCTTCGCATATTTTGTTACGTTAGTAGTAATATACGAGGATTGCGTACGGTCATGTAGCGTACTGTGCCAGCTTGATCATCTTTCGAGCCCACCATGTTGGGCAGGGTTGATCCCTACTGAGTCTTATGCATAAACCAAAACGACATGACATCTGTACGAACAGAGACTGATAACAGTGTTAGGTATCCATATTCCATACCACCGATGTCATCTGAACGTTATTTTTTCTTAAACTTTGCATATCGTCTTAACATTTCTATGTCATGTTTTCTTTGTATTCATATCCGTGATAAAAGTGATTTCATTAGATAAAGTTCTAAGTTTAAAATAGTAATATGAACGTGCGACTCAATTGCCTGTAGTGTTTGTATGTGTGGCATCTCTCTAAAATTAATCAATGATTGGCGTTGTTGTTTTATAATAAAGTATATTTTTCGGTACCACCTTTGTTTTTAAAGTACAATGTAGTTTTATATAAAGCGTGTTGCAGTGTCGTCAAATATAACAATATCAAAATAATACTAATAAATAAGTTTAGTGTAGTTTTAAGCTGTCTCGTCTCATATTACATCCATGTAATTAATCCTTTATATTCGTACTTTTACTGGACATATTGTATAAGCAGATAATACATTTTTCATAATTGAATATCAATAGGCTTAATATAGAAGATTTTTTGTGCAAATCTCTGTGATGAGAAAATTATTCTAAAGATCTAGTATTAAAGTATGATGAAACAGGTATTATGCAATGTCTCGCGCATTAGATGTATTGGTTACAAATTCAATATTTAAAATTAAATAAAAGTCTCAAAGGCGCGAATGGTCCCTTTTACGCTTCAATATTTTATTGTTACCTGTTTCATTGTGACAAAAAGTTGAACTTTTTCAATCTTTTTTCGCGCAAATGGTTGTGTATTAAGTTTTTATGTAGTACAAATGTATTCGCAATTTGATTGCTGCTGTAGTGTTCCTTATGTTCTTTTGTAACTATTCGGCATTTATTTGAAACTCGTATATTCTCAGTATCTCAAAAATCTATGTCTGTGAGTTGTCGTAAGGTTACGCGTTTTGTGAAGTGATGTGCACACGGACTGAGCCGTACCGTTGGGGCGTTAGCTGGACGCTGCAGCCCGCGGGCCGGGGCACGGTGAGCGGCGCGGGGCGCGGGGCGCAGGGCGCATCACAGAGCTCGGCGCCCAAAGCATAGCTTGACATATGATGTGCCTTGATGTTTAAGCGTCACTGTGCACCGGCCCGTATTTAGTCGTTAACCTCGCGTACCAAATAAGAGCAGCAGTTTGGATCCCTTTGCATTATCGCGAGCATTGGGCGCACTTGGCACTGGCTCCTCTATCTATTACCTCATTCGATAACCTCACCTATATATTATTATAATTATACCTACTATTTATCGCCTCCCCCGTACTTATCAAACGCACTGCACTGTTATTTGGTACACCCACCTGTATTAACGTTTCTTTTAAGTTATTTTTAATTAAGGTATATATCATGGACTATATCAGCGTATAACATAGTTGATATATTTTTATTGTTATTTTTCTGAACTCTACCTAAAAGCAATGTATTTTACAAACAATGCAGGAGAACAATAATTATTATGTAAGTGTAACAGTTAGTGAATTTAAGTGTGCTATTTTCCATTCCAGAACTCAACGATATCAATGTTCTTGTAATACTTATGTTCGGGTTTTAAAAAGATGTTATTATTGTATAATTATAACTAAACCTAATGTGATTGAAATGCAATGTTTAGAAGTATTTTATTCTTTATTTTTTACCATTAATAATAGTTAGTAGAGATCTATTTGAGAGTCTAATGTATCAATTATTTGTAAAGTTGGCTGTAACTAATTAAAGGTTACAATAAGTAGAAATATTTTAATATAAAACATTTGGAAAAAATTTTATGTAGATGACAAATAGTTGTTTTGATCATTATGTGAGGTGTTGTATGGTATCGTATCGGTATATGTTAAGTGTAGTAGGACGGAGTGTGGAGTTAGGAGACGGAGTGTGATTGAGTAGGGGCGGAGCGCCGCTGCGCCGCACGTTAGCGCAACGTGTACAACGCGTACAACGTGTACAACGCGTACGCACAACCGCGACCGTACAGTCGTACACCCACGACTCACTGCACAGCACTGCTAGGCTAATTCAGTTAAGTAAGGATATTTTTCTTACATTTCATAAGAGTAACGTTTATAGTATATAGGCAATAATATTTAACAAAAGTCCCTATGTAATCGAACTGACGACAGAAACGTATGTTATATTTGTGGCCTCTTTATAAATAAGATCTAAGTTACATGTTAAAGAAAATTAATTTTTGCTATGCACAGAAATGATACTCAATTAATTGCCAAAAAGTTATATGTATATTCATAGTTCAACAATATTTCTTTTGGGCATATTTACTTTGAATTTGTGCAAAACTTAGATTATGAATAAGTAGGTTGTAGATTTTATGTAGAGTGGATGCATATATAATATATCTATATATTTAAAGTAAGTAAATTTGAGATGTATCAATTTCTTGTATTGTTCATAAGTTTAGATAATAAATGGGTTTAGCCATACTTCGGCTGGTTTGATATGTATGTTATCTGATTAATTGTAAAAAAAATAAAAAAATAAATAAAAATTGGTCGTTTTATTTAAACCTCATCCTCTGCTTTCCTATTGAAAGTCCATTTGCATAAAACGAGTATACATCCATACTAATATTATAAATGCGAAAGTAACTCTATCTGTCTGTCTTTCCATCACGCTAAAACTACTGAACCGATTAGATCGAAATTTGGTACACAGATGGTCTAGAGCAGGGGTGGCCAACATGATTGAACCCAAGATCTCTTGTTCAATAACGAGACCCTGCGCGATCGACCAATTACATACCTACTTCTAGAATCTTAAATGAAACAGCATAGTTGAGTACACAATCATGAAGCATTTTTTTATTTTATTAAGAGAAAAAACATAAGTGTGAAAATTATGTATACTAACTACTTATTTACATATTATATTAGTGTGAGCATTGCGTCTGAGTATCTTCCACTAGTTTAGCATAATCAGGTTTGTAGTTGGAGATTGCCAGCCTTAAAGAATCCAATGTATGAGCGTCTGTCAAGCGAGAACGGTGTTTACTTTTTGTTTGCTTTAAGTAGGAAAATGCCGATTCACATAAATATGTTGAACCAAAACACGAATGAAGTTGTTCAACACACTTCTTCAAATTTGGATATTTTTCGTTGGAAACCAATGCCCAGAAATCATGACCTGACGATGACCTTGCTTTAAGAAATATGTCGCAGCGCAGAGTAATAATTTCATTTTGTAACATCATGTGCTCTATTTGAAATGTATCTGCAAATTTTGTAGCCAATTCATAGATATCACTATGATCAATGGAATCATTGAACGGATAACTGATGAATTGAACCAAGTTCTCAATTTTTCTGAAATCACCAAAGCGAACTTCGAAGTCTGCTACCACTGCCTTAATTTCTGACATATATTTCTTAGAAATGAAATTGTATGTAGGATGTTTTTCCATATGATCCTTGATGTTAACAAATTGTTCAAATTTTTTCTTCTCTATGTCAACTATCATAGACTCTGTTTGACATTGAAACGCTGCAATAGAGCTTATCATTTCTGTTAATATTTTATTCTTGCCTTGTAGACTCAAATTTAATGTACTCAGTTTTCCAGTAAAATCTGCCAAAAAAGCTAAATCACATTGCCAGTCTAAATCACGCAATTGCTGATAATCATCACCCCTTTCATCAAGAAATTTTATTATTTCGTCCAATAGATCTCGAAATCTTTGCAAAAACTTGCCTCGACTCAACCACCTCACGTCAGTGTGCATTGCCAATTCTGGTTCCTTCTCACCTAATTGCTGTTTAAAGAGCCGCCTTTGGAGGGATTTTCCCTTTATAGAATTTACAATCTTAAAAGAAATATCCATCACATGTTTCGTGTTTAATCTCTTACTAGCCAGTACTTGTTGATGAATTATGCAGTGGTAGCTAATGAAGTCTGGAAAATCTTCGTCTTTGTGACAAAGAGCAATAAAACCATTGTGAATACCTGTCATTGCAGGAGCTCCATCAGTTGTCATTGATACTAGTTTATACAAGCATAACTTAATCTGGCAAATATATGCTTTGAATTCCGTGAATATATCAAGGCCACGAGTTTTTCCTTTTAAGGAAATCATACCTAGCAGTTCTTCTTTAGTCGAGAAATCATCGAAGACCATCCGAATAAAAACAAGTAATTGTGCAGTATCAGTGATATCTGTTGACTCGTCAAATTGAAGCGAAAAAGCAACGCAGAGGGCGATATCTTTTTGTAGTTGTTCGTTTAAGTTTTTACTTATTATTTCTATACGGCGCATCACAGTATTTCGCGACAACTGTAATCCATGAATAGCTTTTTTAATTTCGTTTTTATTTTTGAAATTAACGAACAGTGAATCTGACACTTCTTCGAAGATTTCTTTGATGTATTCTCCATCGGAAAAAGGTTTGCACTTTTGTGCAATTCTATAGCTTACTTGGAAAGAAGCTTCAGTTGCAGCCTTACTTTGCTCAATAGGCCCAGAAAACATGTTTTCTTGGACTTTTAATTGCGATTTCAGTGCTTGCAATTTGCTCTTTCTTATTTCGCTGTTAGGTGGAAAGTCAGTCTGATATTTGCTATGCATTGTATTAAAATGTCGCTCTAAATTTCCTTTTTTGGGCATTGCCAGGGATGTATTGCATATTAGGCAACAACATTTTTCTTTCACCATAGTAAAGAAGTAGTCCAATTCCCATTCTTGGTGAAAATGGTAAACTTTTGATTTCTTTGGAGCACATTCATCAAGAATCTGTAAAAAATGAAATTAAAATTTTAGGAACATAATTTGTATAGTAACAAATGTAGAAATCCAATTTAATGAGAATAATAATATTCCTAATGATGGCACAAAGTAAACGAGCGGACAATATTTTCTAGTTTTTTACCCATTTACTAGGTGGCTAATTAGTTTGATACACCAAGTACAGACGCCACCACTTCCAGCTAGCTGCCCCAATCTGTCAAATTTCTTTGATCTATTTTCAACCATATTACGATACAATAAGGTTCAAATTTCACTGTGTAATTTTGATAGATTAGGGTAGCAGGACGTGTCTGTACTTACCTAAAATAATATGGCACTGACTAAAAGAGGCAGTTGTAAATAAATAGTTGTTTTGGTATGTTAAAAATTATAAATAGCACGTTAAATAACTAGTTCAGCAGTGAGCAAAAATTTGTAATAAAAAATAATGAAATAACTGCTCAATATGTTTTTCAACTGATCAAAGTAACATCACGAATATTTGAATAGGTAGGTAACAGCTTAAAAAAAGTCAGTAAATAAACACGGCTATAAATTAATACATAGTTTGATGTATTATGGGCGCGAAAACTTTGTAAAGCGTTTGGGAGTTCAATGACATTAGCGCGGCACGTAGGTACATTACTCAATGTTTCGCAACGATCGGGTTTATTATTTGTACTTCCTTATTTTTATTGTAAATTTCGTGATTCCTGTAGTATAGACAAATTATTGAGAAGTGTTTCGCAGTAATAACAATATTAAAAATATTAACTTACTTTATTGGATGAACCTTCAGAAGCATTTCTTTCTTCATTTAATGTTCCTTCAGAGCTTCTTTTTAACCACTCATACATGATGTACGTAAACAATTATGAGGCGTGCCTAATAGAAAGTAATCGTGATTTACATCGACAATCGTTGAAACGTCGTAACCCCGGTAGTCTCTGTCGTCAACTGTCAACAGACTGGCTGTCCGTCCCTCCCCCGCGTCCCACACGCTTCCCGCTTATTGGTCATCGCGAGCCGAAAACAAAAGACTATGCTGCGTAAAATAGAGGATAAATACCGTGACGGTTGAAAAATTATACAAGATGCGTCCAGCAGTAGGTGATTAAGTGGGACAGTCTGGTTTACGTATTTATATTTTTTGCCTTGCCACGATCGACTGGTCTAACAGTCGCGATCGACCGGTCGATCGCGATCGACCTGTTGGCCACCCCTGGTATAGATAGATGTGAAGCCCATTGAAGTCTCGGAGTGGGGGCTAATTACGTCACTTTACAATTTAGTTTTCGTATAAGAAAAAAAAATGGTTGATATCAAGCGAACGTTAGATTATTTTTAGTCATTCTAATTGGCTGTTTGTCGACCTTAACTGGATCAATCTTATCAAAACGGAAAGGTGTATAATAATAATGGGCAATAAGTAATTGTTGCATTAAAATTATTTTAAAATATTAAGATTAATTATTAAGAATTTTAAAATACTAAGTATAGTACGCGTCACGAATCTTTAGCGCTGAACGAAACCTGCGCAGAAGTCAAAAAGAAGGTATCGAGGTAAAGGCGCGGCGCGCGGGGCGCGTGATCGACGGGTGCGCGAGCGTTGATTGGTTGTCCCAATCGTGTTGTCTTTCTCGCACCAATACGTCAATTACGAGTGCGATTCTACCGATGCGCAGCTATTCTCTATATACTAACTGACTAAAACCAAGATGTTCCGAAAACGAAGAAGCTAACCTTATCAAAATCCAAGTGCCTTACTTCGATACCATAAACATATTACGTCATCCAAGCTTTCTACACAGATACAATAAATCAAAGCCGCCACAGATAACATTCGTGCAGAATGTTGCAAGTTTCGAAAATTCGTGTGAGTTTTTTTATCAGTTTCTATTCAGCCAGGATTGTCACAGATTTTTCTATTATGATTAAAGATACGTATGAGAGAATTTCAATACTTGTGTTTGCGAAGAATGGGTATTATAATATTTACAATTTCAACATGAACTTAGCTAACTTCCATCGTTTTTTTATTACAAGCTTTTATTAAGTTTCACCTGTCCGGGGCCTGTTTGTTTGTTTGCTTGTAATCAAATCTTGCAATTAAAATTTTACACACTTTCCGGTTACCGATTGAGTTGAAATTTTGCATGCGTAAATCGTATGACAATGCAAAATTATTATTATATGAAGCTGATCTGATGATGGGCCTGAAGGTTGGAACCCAATCGTGTTTGAGCTCGTTTGATTCGTTTTGACAAGTACTCCTGTCTGTTTGTTTGTTTGTAAAGCTTGTTTAAAAAAATGACTAATAATGTAGCTTGGTGTGTTGCAAGCACTTACTGAAGGTTTTTACTCCGATGTATATTATGTGGGTGCCTACCGGGAGGTAATTAAGAAGTCCGATATAACACTCAACATAAAATAGTTTATTTCACGTAAACACAAGTAACAAGAAACAGCGATAGTTAAGTTGATAGTTAGAAAAGTGAAAA
>DWAJ01006652.1:0-10153 GCA_018238005.1 Eurema mandarina | reverse complement strand
GTAACGTTCCATTAAATTAATAATACTTCAAGACACTTATTTTAACCCAGCATCAACTAGACCCACGCTAAGCAGAGCTTGTTATAGCAACAAGATAACCTATAAATTTCATAAAGATAATTTTCTTTTATGAATACATACAATTTTATATATACATATAAAAGAAAGTCGTGTTAGTTACTTCACTTATAACTCAAGAACGGCTGAACCGATTTAGCTGAAAATTGGCAGGGAGGTAGTTTAGAACCAGGAGAAGGACTTAGGATACTTTTTATCCAGTTTCCAGGGGAATATTTTTTTATGAAATTAAACGCGGACGGAGTCGCGGGCAACAGCTAGTGTAGTATAAAACAAAGTCACTTTCTTCTGTCTGTCCCTATGTATGCTTATATCTTTAAAACTGTGCAACCGATTTTGATGCGATTTTTTATGAGATACGACTGATCCAAGAGAAAGGTTTATATGTATACATGCATAATGTATGCGAACGAAGCCGGGGCTGGTCGCTAGTTTAATATAACTAGTTTTTATTGTTGGTATGGAATTAAATAATATATTTAGGAACAAAACACTAGTTCTACTAGTGAAGAGATTTGATACATTTTTTTTAAATTTTTATTTACATAAAAAACTATACTCTAAAAATAGATGGGCGAAAGTCGGTCCTGTTGTTTATCGGATATCTCGTTGACCTCTGTGAATTTATGCGAGCCTGGTACATTATGCGCGAAATTCTAATAAACCCACTAATGTCCGAATGGTTAAATTTTACTTGTTTTCGTTTAAAAAATCATTTGCCTTATTTTATTTAAATAATCTGTTAAAAGTAGAAAAAATATTAATATAAAGATCACTTCGAATGATTACGAAAACAAACATTTTACTTTACTTTTCATTGCCATGTCTACAGGTGACGACTTAACATCCAACATGGCCGCCACGCAAATTGGCGCGAAAAGTTTCAAGTGACACTTTGACGTGTGTGTGTCACTGTCAGAAGTTTGAACAAGGTAACTCCCCGGGGCAATTACCTACTACATATTTTTTTTATTTATCACACATTTATAATTGAGATACAAGATTAGGAAGTTTATTCGTTTATATGTTGCGACGTATTTTTGCTTGATAAATTTAAAATAAATTCGTTTCAATAAATTTACAGTACGCTACAAAAATAATAATATTTTGCAATTCACACTTCATATTTTTCGAATGTTTAAAAAAAATCAAATTTTGTATTAGGTAGATAAAATATAATGATTTAATTAATCTCTTTAGAAACGTTTCAAATGTTTTCACCAACCACGTTAAAATGTCTACTAAGAAAAAAATCGGTTAGCCGATTTCAAAAAACCGTTAATGATTTACCTGTATGCGATGGTTGTATCGGTCAGCAATAATGTACTGTCCTATCCGGTTCACAGACACGCCAGCGAGACAATCAAACTCGCCTTCAGCGCTGCCGTACTGACCAAACTCTTTCACAAATATACCATTTGAGTCGAACACCTGAAATATTATTGTATTCTTAGATGGCCTGATTAAAATGTTGTATATGGTATAGAGACGGATCTGTTATATGTTGTAAATTAGTCTTAATTTTAAATTAAGACACAAGTATTGTATACTTGGGAATATAATCATGTTTTCTCAAGCTATACGGGATGTCTAGACTAGAATGGATTTTTTTAATAAAATACCTATATTCTCTACAAAACTAAATAGTTTAAATATATGCTTATAAATGATAATAAGAAGAGTTAATACCTGCACTCGATGGTTAGATGAATCGGCCACGACCATTGTATTGTCGGGTCCTACAGCGATACCACGAGGCCAAGTAAAGTAACCAGGTTCGCTCCCCCGATTTCCCACACTGAATTGTAATCGGCGTTTCTGCAGATACTGGCTCCTAGGGGAGGAACCTGCTGCTGCGAAACCTGTGACAAAGACACACGTTAGTATACTCGTATAAACATTACCCACACACTGTTCCATAAGCCTCAAACCTATTTACACGCCACTCGTTTATCTAACCTGCTACCGCTGCTGTAGCCGCCGTAGGGGAGATGGGGGAGCCTGCCGCGTTTTTTGAATCGTCATCAGAACTGGCGAGCTCATTTGCTGAGCGTAAAGGAAGCCCAAGAGACAGGCGACGGGACGTGCTCGATGACGTCCCAGAGTCACGGTCTTTTCCTCGGGACCCATATTTATTTTTCAAGTATCGCGCCCACGAACTCAAGGCCGCTCCGTCCTTCTCGCCGGTTACCGGACGTTCGGGGGAACTTTCCCTAGACTTCAGGGCGTGTGAGGATCGGCTTCGAGACAACTCTGAACCACCAGTGCCGGAGCCGTATCGAGCCGCGAGGTAAGCAGAAGGTGACGCCGTAGTAGGCGACACGGGTTCATCCAGATCGTCATCGTCACCTACACCGAAGCCACTATGACTACTCTTACTTCTTGCTAGACGATTACGCCGTTCTTTCAATGCTAAATACCTCGACCGAGCAGTGGGATACTTGGAATCGTCATCAAAGGAAGACGTCGTTTCCTCTTCTTTAGGCTTACTGCCGTATCGATTGCTATATGAAGAAGAACTACTTCCATAACGAGGTGTTTCTTCTTCAGCGGGTGGCTGTGGTCGCGTGCGATAGCGCGGTTGTGCGGGGGCATCTTTGCTTTTGTTGTCTTGCGCATCGTTACGGGCATTATTGCTACGAGCAAGAAGTGGACCGATATCGCTGCGCGCCATCGCCTGACTCTCGGGCTTTCTTTGCGGGGCAGTCTCCTCTTCGCTCTCCTCTGATGAATCAGTCTCCTCCTCTGAGCTTGTTTCGGAGTCTTCTTGTGCCGGCTCGGCGGGTGCGGGAGCAGGTGTAGGTCGCTGGGATCCTATAAACCTGCTTTGCACTCGTTGAGCGCCACTAACTGTTCCGTTTGTGGTTGTCGGTGTTGTTCTTTCATTGCCTGCGGACAAAAAACGATTGCTTGGTTTTGGTGGAAGTCCATCACTGCTATATTTTGCTTTTAACTCTGCGATTGATAATATCGCACCTGTATGCTTAACCGCCGAGCCGGAGCTTTCTGTAGAAGCACTAGATTCTGTACTAGCGGCTCGAGCTGCAACGCGATGAGCGGCCGGAGTTTCCGACGCTGAAGGTCTACGGGTTACAGCTGCAGGTTTTGATACTGGTGCTGTACTTTTTCGTTGGTTTCGTTGTAGTGTACCAAGAGATTCATCTGACTCACCATCGCTGGATGCCTGAGAAATATATTGAAATTCGGTATTGACACCAAGAGTGCACGGTACCTTTTTGTTGTGTTGTGTTTATGTAATATGAGTTAACGTGGAGTGTATGCTTGGAATGCCTTAGTTTATTGGCGCTTCCTTTGTTAGTAACGATGATGATTAAAAATTCTACGTAGTACTTCTATATCGTTTCATCAATCAGTCTCCTCTTCCCAACTCACCTCCCGGGCTGGTGTCGGCGGCTTACGAGTCATTGAGTTTCTCTCTTCCTCGGCCGCTCGTTGAGCAGATCTGTCTGGTTCCTGGGAAGTAGCTGCACCTTTGTTCTGTCTTTTAAGGCGAGATATTTCATCATCTTCACTTTGTTGTCTTGCGGGTGGCGGTCGACGTTGAGGCTGAGGTGTTGGTTGCACGGGTTTTGGTGGTGGTGGTGGCTCTTTCTTTTCTTTCTTCTTGCCACTATCGACGTCTAATATCCTCTGCATTACTCGAGGACAATCACTCAATCTAAATATTCCACTAAGTGGGCCTCGAGTAGCGTCTTCTGTGTCTGCCACTTTTTCTTTTTCCTTTTCTTTTTGTTCGGCCTTAGTACTCCTTGTTGTTTGTTCCGTATCAGAGTCGTTGTCTTGTTGGTGGCTTCTAACAAAGCGTGAGCGGAATCGACGAGACGGACGATGTTCAGATTCATAGCCGCTGTAATCATCAGTGGCACCATAGTCTCGAGTGTGCTTTTCAGGTGGTGGTGGTCTACGTTCACCAAATTTACGCCCACCGAGAATAGGTTCGTCGTTCTCATAATAATTCTTGGTTTCTTCTTGTTGACGGAATTGAGTAGCTAAACGGTGGTCGCTCTTTGACCTAGTCAAACCTTGCGATGGTTGTAAGCTGCTTGAGTAACTACTAGCGTGTCCAGGGTGGCTAATGTTTAATTCACCATAGCTAGCTACGTGCATAACAAGCTGAGTCGGATCGTGAGTCATAATAAACCTAATTCTACGGTTGTAATCACCACCTTCGTAATCAAAGTTTCTTAGAAACTCGACAGTCTTCAGGAAGATTTCTTTGGTATCGACTAGTTCTGTATCTTCCCATTCGACGTCATCATTCATATATTTATCGGCGAGATCACAATTACTTTGTATGTTACTTAACTCTAATTCTAAATTATCTTTGAGATGTGTTAGGTTCCTAAGCTCCGTGGCTAAGTAGCGGTCGATTTCATTTCGAAGAAAATCTGTTCGATCTTTGAGCGCTTTAGCCAGTCTCTTGTGTATTTCATCTACTTCACCGGCTACGGCGGCACAATTCGTTTGAAGATTCGACGTGTTGCGTTCAACGATACCGAGGATATCTTGAAGCCTATTTACACCGCGTCGGATTTGGTTGTTGATTCGAGTGATTTCCCTACGGAGGACTTCCATGTGAGCGGATTTGCAATCCTCGCACACTTTCTTCTCGCAATGTGCACAGGGCGCGCAATAAGCTTTTTCTGAGCACACATTGCATCTCTCCATGACTTGCCCCGCCGTGGGGTCTGGAAGTTCCCCGGCTATTTGAGCATGCAGTTCCAAGAACCGCTGAAGAGTTACGTTTGTGGGGAAGCCCTGTACCCCCTGGTAAGGGATACGGTGTTCCGCCCGGCATTCTGGACATTTAACCTGGCAAGGAAAATTAAAATAAATAATAATAAAAAAATAATTACAATTAATAACTAATAATAAGATATATCCTCTTAAATAACTTAATTAAAAACATCTCATGAAAATCAGTTACGTAGTAACGATTTAAGCTCTAATTTTTATATATATACATAGGACAGGGAAAGCGACTTTGCTCTAAATACTATTTAGCATATAAGTATAGTAATAATAAAAGTAATGTAATTTACCTGTCGTCTCACGTAGTCGACGAGCCCGTCCATGCAAGGCTCCATGCAGAAGCTGTGCTGGCATGGCAACAGCTTGGGGTTGCGGTACCGGTCGAGGCACACGCAGCACGTCAGCAGCGATTCGAACTGCTCCATTTTTGATTAGGTATCTGAAAGATAATACGTATGCTTTTAGAAAATTTAAATTTGTTTATATCTGTAGGAAACACTTTTTTCAGTGGCTAATCCTGGTACCACGTCAGGTGGTTATGTCAAATTCGCACATACCCTATAGACAAAAGCCCATGCGGAGTTCCGTTGACTCGAGACTCGAGAGGACGTACGAAGCAATCGTCCGCCAAATATAAGAAACACTAATCCAACCAACGGAATATAGAATGTAAACTAATATCTTTAGATGGTTTGATCTTTTTCTTTGGTTGGATCTTTTTGTTGTGATTTAATGTTTATATTTTTCCACGACCTTGGTATATTTCAAACATCGTTAAATACCTGATTACAGTATAGTTATATTTGGCGAGGCGGTCGGCTAATCCGGCTCTTGTTATTTATAGATGGATCTGGTATTTCACACGGCACAGTTTGGAGAGAACGCTTATAGCTATGCGTGGTTTGAGACGCAATGTTATATCAGTATGTGTTTAGTGGGTAAGAAAGGAATTCTTATCTACTATAATATTATAAATATGAAAATAACGCTGTATAATTGTAAATTTGTACCTATATACAGGATGTTAAGAAACTAATGTTTGGATCTAAAGGGTGATACTCTATTTTCGTATAGAATAACATTAAAATTATTTACATATGTATATGTAAAAGTAACATCGTAATAAAGTTTTAATATTATGTGGTAAGATTAAATTTGTAGAGAAAAGTTTACCCAAATTCAATTCTCAATCGCTGGCAACATTTTTACAGTTTGTAAACCACGATGTTCGCTATCAGCTGTTGTATTTATGCTGTCCGAAAAAATTTCAAAAGTGCGATTCAGAACTTCGTGCATTCGGAACGGTACTGCACCTTTTTTTTTATTCGAAGTATTTAGTTAGGGTTGCTTATATAAAAAAAACTACATGTAAGGTATGTAATAATTTAAAGCTCCGAAAAATATTGAAGAGCTAGTAAATAAGTTTTAATCAGTGACTATTCGTAACTTATTTGTATGGACATTGCAACTTCGCGATCCAATCGAAGTAGAAGAAAACTTACACAGTTTCTCGTTATAAAACCTATAAAATTCCAAACTACTGATCACTTCTTTTGAAGAGAGTTGATAACTGTTTGCCAAGTTTTATATTGCAGCTTATAAATATTTCTTTACACTTATTTTAATGAAAAAAGAGCTGAGCAAAGCCAATATGGACTTAATATATAAAAAATATAAACAAAAGAATATATAATTGTATATAATAATCGTCAAAAAAGTTTAGCGATTGACGAGAATAGCTGCGCATCGGTAGAATCGCGCTCGTGGGTGCGTGAAAGACAACACGACTGGGACAACCAATCAACGCTCGCGCACATGACGATCACGCGCCCCGCGCGCCGCACCGCTAAAGGAAATTGACGATTACTATACCTGGATAATGGATAATATATAATTATGTTATAACCGGATAGGTGTGATTAAGAGCGCATGCATTTTCCCCTATTGAGCGTTTCGTAAAAATATAAAACATTTTAAAATTTCGTAATAAAACCCTATCAATTAATACTTATTTTACTACACTTACTACTTTATATTGAAATTAGAAGCTTTGATCCTTTTTAATCTAAGCCCTAGAACGTAAGCCCTAAATCATATTTTTTAGGCTAGTTAAATTTGACAGAAAAATATGACGCAGTTACGCATACATCTATATATGTAAAAGAAAGTCGTGTTAGTTACTTCACTTATAACTCGATAACGGCTCAACTGATTTGGCTGAAAATTGGTGGGGATGTAGTTAGATGTAGTTTAGGAGAAGGATATAGGATACTTTTTATCCAGTTTCCAGAGGAATAAATTTTTCATGAATGCAAACGCGGACGGAGTCGCGGGCAACAGCTAGTTTAATATATAACGTAGTAGTTAGCTATCCAAATAGCTACAAGGAATACCTTAGTTCAAGTGCAGTCAAGTGACATACAACGCATGGATGCATATTTTGGCCAAGTGTTAAGCAAACATAGCTTAAACTTACTATGTAACGCCAGGCTCCAAGTGATCACAAGTATGCTGGGTAAACTATAGATGCTTATATTAAGAACAGAGAATTACCAGGTTAAGTATTTTACTGTTCGACGTTGAAATTATAAGGTATTAAATGTCACATATAATGGGGATATACGAAATGAATTTTAATTTTTATTAATACACTAGACGCATCGGGTGGTTTTACCCGTGTATTGTACATATAGACATTCATCTTGAATCACTCTATCTGATAAAAAAAACCGCATGAATATCGGTTGCGTAGTTTTAAAGATTTAAGAAGACATAGGTGACTTTGTTTAGCTCTATGTAAGGAAGACCACGATATTTGTTGACGAGTGTCATATGCTACAAGAAAAAAAAAATAATCACAAAATATTATACTAGCTGGCATATCATTAGATTAGATTTAGTATTGTAAGAAATATTTGAAAGATTAAAGAAAATACGCTCAAAATAACTCACACTAATAAATAACTTTTCAAACAGGACGTTTTTGTGACGTCATTCTAGCGTCAGAGTTTTATAGTTTGTTTGAATGTGCGCGCTCTAAATGTATTTTTACCGATGATTTACATTATAGACGTTCATTGATGATACTAGTTCTAAAAATAAAGTCAGCAGGAGATGAATTGCAGTTTTTGTTTATACAAAATAAGTTATTTAGTGCGTAGAACTAATTCTGTTAAGAGATAAAGAA
This sequence comes from Eurema mandarina, assembly GCA_018238005.1. Classification (NCBI taxonomy): domain Eukaryota; kingdom Metazoa; phylum Arthropoda; class Insecta; order Lepidoptera; family Pieridae; genus Eurema; species Eurema mandarina. The sequence goes on along the minus strand of DWAJ01006652.1, from coordinate 2,115 downwards.
CATTAAAAAAAAATTTAAGAACGTTTTACGAACGGGTTTGTCACAGATAATCTTTGTTTTTTTTCATACTATCAATAATATTTTTGTACAATTTATGGGGATTTATTATGTGAGGAGTATGCATATAGCTTGTAATTATTTGTTTATTTTTGTACATTTTGTTACTGTGCGTGTTTAATTGATTTAAATGCCTTTAGAAAATAATACTATACATCCTATTCACGGGAATCTATTTGACTACAAAGGGTCTGAAAATCTTTTTAGAATGGGTAATTCCATGTCTCTGTAGATTTAACTTAACTGCTTTCGTAACCGGTGGTAAATTTTGTAATACCATGACGATAAAAAATTGATACTATATGTAGCCTAGTTCAATAAAGATTTATATGACTTTGACTTGATTATTGTGAGATAATGGGCCACGGGCAGGCCTGGTTATGTCGGAGTTCTATGAAAGACAACCCTATTGTGTTGGGTCTTGCCACAAGACGTAAGTACCTTAGGCACTTTCAGCAGACTCTGCCTAACTTAGGGCCCTCTATGGGCAAAGTAATTATTCTATTCTACGCTTACTGGGATCGCTCAAAACCTATCTAATTTAATATAGGTACCATTAGAACCAACAGAACCACTTAAAAAGCGATTTACCTAATTTTATTTAGTAACACGAAAATCTCACGTAAAATATGTTTTGCATAAAAGCTTTCCAGAAAACGTTGATGATAAATAAATCAGATGAGCTTAAACCCGACCTGCGTTCAATCCGAGCTTTTAAAACTCCGTAATATCGAACATCGAATTTCTTCCATATTTTTCGTTTTCCCTTTCTCGGCTAATCCTTATGGCGGGTAGAGTTAAGGGCGTTTTACAGTTACGACTTTTTAGTCGGAAATTAGGGTTATACTAATGCGTTAGTGAGTTCTGAATCGCGCTTATGATATTTATTATTCATTTCATTTAATTTCAAGTCATTTATTCAGGATAGAAACATTACATAACTAAAACTATTATGCATCAAATCTACGGTAGCGCGGTCATTCTTCTCCTGTGTGCCTCTTGGCAAAGGCCTCCCCCAAGTGCCTCCACTCTCCCTCTTGGCGTGCCACTCTGGACCATGTTTTGCCAGCTATTTGTATAAAATCATCTTCCCATCTTCTCAGTGGTCTTCCTTTCTTTCTTTTAAGTCCTCTAGGGTACCACAATGAAATGGCTTTGGTCCATTGAACTGGCCCTCTCATCACTTGTCCAGTTTTAGTTCACACTTGTCCATTTCAGTTTTAGTTTTTTAAATTTTATATGTGATATCAGACAACTAGGGACCTTAAAAAAATTGTGGACCTTTCTTTAAAAGGCTTGCAACACACTCGTGAGAACGCGAGTACTTATGGTGACGCGGTTGCACGTTTACCCCCCCTTATATATATAAAAAATATATGTATAATATTATATATGTTTAGAGAGCTTTTTTAATAGTTTTTACTTATTAATTTTAATTCAAATAATACACCAATAATATTGATAGAACTTTGTTGCGTTATTTAGGGTGATAATATTAGTTTTTATACTAAAATATTTGTTTCTTGTCCTCAGCTCATGATGGCAAACGCTCAAAAGGAAATCGAGGAACGTAAGCGAGCTCTAATGGCTCTCAAAGGGGACAAGGGTAACGTGAACGTTGCTGCGCAGACCGCTCAACAGATCAAAGTGCAAATGCAACAGAGCAACACGATACCGCCGCCCAGCGTGATCAAACCTATGCTGTATTCGCGGCCGAGTGAGTTATATTCGATTTACTAACTACTACTGATACCTATAAAAATATTAATAATAATAGGTACTAATGGTAATACTCATACTAACTCTAACACTATAATTAAGACTAATACTTATTCTAATATTAACTCTGACACTAACACTAATATTAATCCTATCACTAATACTAACTCTAAAACTAACTCTAATACTAATACTAAAACGGGTGTGGTACGTCGTGGGACGGTGACCCCTTTTTCATGTATAATTGTATAAATATTATAATAGTCGAATTTTTGTTTATATTTACAATTGTATGTTCTTATTTTAAAAAGAGCGACTATCAGAGTTTCTTGCCGGTTC
>DWAJ01006651.1:0-10155 GCA_018238005.1 Eurema mandarina | reverse complement strand
TCTGTTAGCTACCACAATCGAGAGTTTGGTATAGGAAATTATTGGGCGTCTCATCAATATAAAGCTACTCACCAAAAATTAGCTTGATAGTAATCAATTGGAAAAATGTACCAGGGATCCCGGACTAGAAGCCCAATTCGATTCAAAATATTCAGTGTAGACTAATAAAAGTTAATTCGACATACACTCTTTATTAAATAATAAAACAATTTTACTTATGATAATCACTGCGTACATAACATACAACAAAAACAGCCACGAACCAGTTCCATCAACATTATACATGGGGTCCAACACAGCAAGGCCCCTAAAAACAATAAGATATGTCCAAAATTACCACAAATCGTCATAATACTTAAACATTGTGGATAAAAGTTAGGACAAATGTGGTAAACCCACAGACATGGATGTTTTCTTAGTGTTGTAAGAAGTATATGACGGCATCCGTATAATGCCTGGTCCTTTCTTTTGCGCATTCTACGCTGTCGCAATTTTGCTTTGCGTTCATGAATATATCTCTCAGCCTGCGTTTGACCTTTGGTAGAAAACGTTTGGAAAATCACAGACTCTTCTAAATGATCTGCAAGTACATTTAAGGTGTGTGAATCAGTTAAAGCTTTCGAAAATTTTGACTCCTTTGACTTCCAGGTATTTACCAGCCAGCGTCTAAAAGACTTTAATGTACCCAGAGGATTTTTAAGTTTATTTTTAGTGTATAAATAGCTGTGGAATGGACTGAAAATAATTGATATCACAGCGTTTAAAATGGCCCTTATTGTTTGTACTGTTAGATTTATTAAACCATTTAATAAGTTAGCCAAAAAGTTGCCGTCGCCAACTTGTTTCATGGCATGTTTGTGTATCTCCATTCTTTTCTTTTCTTCTAGTCTTTGTTCCATCCTCTCTTTTCTTTGTTCCTCCCTTGCCTTTTTCCGCTGCATTTTTGAAAATTCTTTTTCTGTTTTCATTAAATTTTTTGCCATCTCCTTTTTACGATCAATTTTTGAACGCTTGTTAGATTGTTTTGTCTTTCGAGCTTTCATTTCATTGTTACATTCACAATAAGTCATGGAATCAATGTCGGATTGTACACTAGTTCTTATACGACCATCTGTAACAACAAATATTTATTATTTTTATATATATGTTAAATACACAACGCAACACAAAATTAAAAGCACTAGTGGTCGATTATGGATAACAGTTTGAGTTATTTAATAAAGTTAAATTAACCCACGAAAACCATTAAATGTAAAAAAATGCCAAGTGTCTCTATGTAGTCCTTCCATCGTAAAAAGTTTTGAGATCTCATAGAAGCCAAGTCCTATTTAAATTATTTTGTAGTTATAAGTCAATATTTAGTAATTGTAGCAATAGTTTTCTTTAGATTATAATTATAGTGACTTGGCAATGAAGTTACAGGGGGTCGAGAATGGCCTGAATTGCTTCGAGAAAAGGATATAGTACGGCCGTGCCGCTTTTTTGCTCGACCTCCAGATTAAATAAGGTTGCCCTGAATTGTCAACGAATACGGAACATATATTTCAAAAATGGAAATGTACCTCTTAACATGACATTTTGCCTATTTGCTGGTCGGCGTTGACTGGGTAAAGTTGAGGAACCCAATACAAGTCCTTGTCTTCTATTAGGTTGATAAGTACGACCACGAGAGTCACACGAGAACCATCTGTCAGATCCACTAAAAATTCTTGAACACAAAATATAGAATTTTGATCTTTTAGGTCTACACGTCTTTTCGTCGCATTCTTGCGATGAAGGTTTTATTTTTTTATTAATACATTTACATTCTAAAATAGTACGTTTATCTCTTGCTAGACCACTACAGATTCCAGTCTCGCATATATCTGTATGTGAGGCTCTTTCTAAGATATCTTCAATTTCTCGGGTATTTAGAATATTCATTTGGTTACTATCTAAAACCATTTTAAACAAAGGCTTATTTGCTGTTGGTGTTACATAATAATTATTTTTGTTCATTGTTGTTTCTGGTCTTACATTAGGTTTAGTATACAGTGTTTGTTCATCACATGTAGTATCGCTGCACTTGATAACTTTTTTCTTTGCACATTTGCAATTAAAGCGATTATATTTGTCATTCCCTGCCAATTCGCAGACGCCAGCCTCACATGTATCGCCAATTCCATAATATTTTTCCATCTCAAGTCTAGATGGACAGATACACGTTTCGTTTTTTTCTACTTTACCAAGTTTCTGAACTCTTCCTTTAATTTCGTCAGAATTGATAACTTCTAAATTTGAAGAATCCACTTTTATTGCAAACAAAGGTGCTTGTGGTTTTCTTTCAACAATTACCTCCGAAGGCATCTTATTACGTTTAAATAGCCCAGATAGATTTTTACATATTCCTGGACGTTCCGATTTGAATAACTGATCTCCAGCGCCAAGTCTAGCAATTAGTTGTTTTGTTTTATGATCTTTTTTGCAAGGACATATATCTCTATATATAACTCTTTCAGTAGGTTCGGTATATGTCTTAGGATGGTCACGTAGGGCACGTTTATTTATAGGCCCTTCGTGTTCAGTATATCCGTTGCGAAAATAGTTATTCGATAAATTCTTTCCAGTAGTATCCGTATAGGCCTTACGTAAACGGTCGCTTATTATATTTTTAGTAGTAGGTAAATTAAGATTTTCAAAAAATCTGTCATTTAATATATTATTCTTTCCTGTAGTTTTCGTATACGTCTTGTTCAATCGGTTGCTAAATTTATTATTTTTACTAAATCCCGGATTTCCGTATTCATATTCTTCACAAAGACATTCATTATTTTTACTAGTTCCTGGATATTGTTTACAGAGACATTCATTATGGCCCTCTATGAATGCTTTGCGGAGACGGTCAGTGAATTTATTCTTTTTATTAATTTCCGGATATTCTTTACACAGACATTCATTGTGTGCCACCGTGAAGGCCTGTCGTATATGGTCCCTAAATACATTATTTTTCTTAGGTTCTGCCTTACATAGACATTCATTATTTGTATTCATTTTAATACCATCAGGATTTGCAACATAGTCGTTATATAAATTATTTTCAATGGGATTTCTATTAGATTTGCTCTTTTTCCTTCTATGTTTTCCGTTCTCTGATTTGAAGCCCTCTGTATTTCTTTTACACATACAGCGATAATATTTACTTTTATCAGCATTTAATTTACATATGTCTTCATAGCAAACATTTTCCGCTAAAGTTTTATTATCTCCTAAACTAATTTTATATTGCTGTCCTCTTTCTTTGTTTTTAAGTTTAGCTTGCTTGCCATCGTTATTTTCAGTTGTATTTAGTTTTGCGTCTTTAGCTTTCAGTTTGTGCTTTCTATTATTTTTTCTATTCTTAGAACTATCATTATTAATATCTTTTATATTTTCAGATTCGATTGTGTCTTTCGTTCTACGTTTTCTATACAAGCTAACTAAAGACTTTTTTAAAGGGTTTACGGTGTAAGTACCTCGTTTTTTTGAGAATAAGTTAAACCTTCTTTTCGTGTTTACTTCGTTCACATCATTTTTATATTCTCCGTTAAAACTTTTGTCTTGATTAAAATCATACTTTCTTGTCTTCCTTTTATTGTTTGCGTCTTTAAGTAGTTTCATCTTACATTTACAGGCATAATTAAAATCACCTTTGTCCTTTTTGATTTGCTTTTTCCCTTTCTCTGTGGTTGTTTCAATATTTTTAGACTCATATTCATATGTATAAGGTGAAACAGCTTCACTTACAAAGTAGGGTGTGTTTTGTATTCCCCTTTCATTTATATTCTGTTTATTTTTAAGAATACCGCGAATTTGATAACAACCTACTTCTAAAGGTCTACTGGAAAACATTGTTTTCTATATGTTCATGTCTAATTTTAAATATACATTTTATATACGATACTCTATAATTTAATCTTTTGTTAAGCCAAACGATTATATTTTACATATCGTTTATTAACATTTTATAAAGAAATTTATTATGAATGTTTACTTTCAAATTTTAAAACCAAATGTACATGTCGACAGAAGTTGACATGAGTTTGTTACAATAATAATTTGATGTAGACGATTACAAAGGTTTTATAAATAAGGGTATTAAAACCTTTGTATTCGTTTTAATACCCTGGTTAGCGTTAAGTTTTGAAAACTTAACTATTTGAAAAGGCTTAAATACTTAATTTTTAACACTATATTATTTTATGTGAAACTAGCTGCTTCTCGCTATTTTGTTCCTGTAGCTTCCCAATATGCCAAATTTTAATTCTATCCGTCATTTTTCCGTAAAAGGGTAACAAACATTCACACATCTTCATATGTTTATTGTGTATTTATACATCCTCAGAAATAACATTGAGCATATTAGTTAAAGGATATTAATGTATATCCAACTTATAAGCCGTGCCACGCGGTTAAGCGGGTATAATCGTGAGATTCGTGACTCAATGATATTATTTATAGATACGTTATACACCTACAAATCAACCGAAAAAACTGTTCCGCACAACAGCGGCAGCAGACATACATACAAGTCAGAACAATAAAGAGATAAATGATAAAACCAACAAGAAAAAAGAGATAGTTAGTTTTGTCAGTTTCGCGTGAACGCACCGGCAACGTATCGCCTCAAGGTAAGACTTCCTAATTAGTATCTTTTTGCGTCTTCCAATTTTTGCGCATAACATATATATTTGATATAATATCATCGGCATGACTTTAGCATAATGGCGCCTCAGTCTTGCGCGTTTACACAAGTCATACAAATTCTTTAGTTTAAATTGCTGCAGAGTCTTGCTATTTTTTATGATGTATAAGATAACATAATAAATTCAATAAATTAATTAAAAATCGGATATCAAATTCGTATGAGTAACCTTTATAATAAAATATGTCAACAAAAAATAATTTAAACAACCTTTTTTTTATTTTACTCGAAAAAATAAAGGAAAGTTTAATGTCATCAATTTGTTTCACAATTTATATACCTACTTCGGAAATAAATTGTGAAAAAAGTCGTAGTGTAACCTTTTCTTATTAAACATAGTTTTAGTCTGTAATCAGTAGATTTACTAACATGTGGCCTATAATATCTGTTACTCGTAGACGGAGAATTGTGAAAACTTCTTAGTCTACACTGTCACTTCACTGTCAGATCGCAGCAGTGTTTCCACCACTTCAGATTTTGTCCGTTTTAGGACAAGTTTTCAAAAAGTTTGTCATACAATATGTACAACATTTTTAAGCAAGTGGCTTTTTATTGACCGCTTTTTAAAAATTAAAATACGTTTCTGATTTACTTTTACTTTTCAAATGTTTTCACTTTAAAATAAAGAATGTTTAAAAATGAGTTTTAAGTATTGTAGGCTATTTGACACTATTGAAAATATGCGTCGAATTATCGCCATCCTAGTAGGTAGTAGTGTAATAAAGCGTATTAAACACAATGTAATACAAAAATATGCATAATTTATTCATATTTTACTAATAAAAATCGGGATATTTTTCAATATGTCTAAACGACAAGAACGCTCTGTAATTGGTTGTAGCTCTGGTAACGTCACACAATTAGGGTGAGTGGGGGAAGATTGAACAGTTTTTTATGAGATGAGAAGTGTTGTATTCAAAGGCTTGTAAAACGGAGTATATTATTTATCTTATATTAAAATAAACGAAACTGAAAACGTTTTTATTAAACGTAAAATACGAAAAATATCCATGTTTGGATATTATAATACTACAATCATTAATTAAAAATAATGCCTTGATGTGTGAATAACATAACGCTAACAACGTAAACATATCTTTTAGATACCCAAGCGCTACAAGTATCCAACGATGACTAAGGTGTGCGAGGTACCTAACAAAATGACTGTCAGAACAATGTTGTCAAGAGTACAAAAACTTCACTAATTCTGGTGTTCATCTTCCCCCCGGCCCCCACTCACCATAGTATTGGTGTGTGACGACACTCGAATAGTATGGCGTCGGCCATTATAGAGACAGCGTTTTTAGCGCCAATTTTACAATTGAATCCGTAACATTAATTTTTGTTAAAAGTACCTACTGCACTTTTCCAGGAATATTGATGTGGTGTGTTTATTATGTCCTAGACATCCATTTTAAACTGTTTTCCAAAATCAGTCAAATAGCCTAATATTCTATATCATTTCTAGGTCTAAATTAAAAAACTTGAAAGTGGAAACCCAGTCAGCAATTGTCACTTTATCTATGGTTGTTATCGTTTTCCCACTATGGCACTTACCGTTACCGACTTAATCTTATTTTAATTATTCAGTGCCCACTGGTTGGACTTGGTAGTCGTCAGTGTAGTTCGATTCTTATGTGCGCTTGATAAAACAGCACGACGGTTGTTCGTAAATCGCATTTCGTTCATTTCACGTTCTTCGTGAACGCACCTATTCGCTATTGAATTATTGCCTAATGCCTGGTTAAATATTTAGTTGTGAAACCGGTTGTTTAGTAATAAGAAGTATCAAGTAACTCGTGTTTAATACTTTACGTAATTTAAGTGTTTACGGCAAAGCAAAATAAAAATGTGTCTCAGATATCTTATTTTCGCCTTATTTGTTGGTATGTTGACATATTAAGTAATAATATTTTTTTATTTCTTACAATGGTAATCGAATTTTTATGTATCAAAATATTGAACTGTAATCAGGATTTTTTGTATGAGTTTATCTAAGAGTTAACATATAATTTCTGTCGTTTTAGAAGTACTCAAATAATCTTTAAAGCTATGGTAATCTATATTACATATTATCTATTTAATAACTATGCTGTATAACACGAATAAATACCGAAATTATTATTTTTCTTTTAAATTCCAAACGAGTATTATAAATGGGATTGTCTGTGTGTGAATTTATTTGTCTTCCCTTACATCGCAACGAAATGACTTATGATTTTTTGTTTGTGCAATTTGGTAAATGAAAATGAAATAAACATAGACTACCTTTCATGAAAAAATATTCTATAAAAATAGCGTTTATTGCTTATATTTTATTCAAAACAGCTGGCGTTAAAATAATCGTCTTGTAATACGAATCGTTAAATTCGATTGTTTTGACATTAACTTATTTAAATAAATTTACGTCTGAATGTATTATACATAGGTATATATACTTTTTAATACCTAAAAATTTTTTTTTTTCTTAACAGGTGTAGCTTACGCCCAATCTACAGAGCCTTCTCTTGAAGATGCAATTAATTCCATATCATTGAATTCTTTGCCTCCGGAGTTACAAGGACAAGTAGATAAGGAGCAAGTGGAGGTGCTCAAGAATAAATCTACGGAGTTGTTCAAAGAGAAGTGTGAAAAGAATGGTGGCCCACAAGCCTTCAAGAATGCAGAGGTAAGTACTTCATATTAATATTACATTTTATTTAGATAAATATGTGAAATCTTACTAAATGCATAGTCTTGTTTGTAGTATTTGATTTTCCTAAGAATACTTTATTTATATAATTGTGTGAGTAATCTATCTATTACACTATCACTCCTTAACCATTTCACATCTTTTACTTATAATAATATAATGGATGAAATGTTTGTATGGGCTTAATGTAGGTAAAACCACAGTAGGTATACTAGATATAGTATGTAAGTAAAATACCCATAATCCAACAATTTAAAGCAAAAAAATTACCTACTGCGAAGTTCAAGAATAATATTGTTAGGTCAGCTACAAGGATACTTCATACTTTATATTAAGAAAAACAAGTTGCTATAAAATATGACTTAAGTAATGAGGTTTTATAAATATTAATAAACATAAGAAAATAAAAAATACTTTATTGATTAAGAATACACATAATAAAGATTGAAATTTAAACACATAAATATAAAGAGGTAGCCTTATCCACTAAAGGTAACCATAGCATATAATAAAATGTTTTTTAAATATAAATTGAATAGCAAAAAAATAATATCAAGACAGATTATACACAAACAGAGACACACATGCATCAACGGTAAATAAAAGAATACATAGTAATAAAAGTAAATTAATAAGTGAAAAAGGAACAGCAGTTATCTTTCTTTAAACAATATAATTATTGTTTCCATTACAATTATGTATTTAATATATATTTATGTTAAGTTACAGGATTGTAAATTTTATTTTAAAAGATTTTTTCCCCCTATTTTGGTAAGTGTGGGACCCGTGCGAGTTTCTTACGCCGGTTCTTCTCGCCGGGTTAGTTCCATGTAGACTTTCTGAAAATATTTGTTTCAAATTTACTCAGAAATAAAACATTCTTAATTTTCATTCATTTTATTTTCATTTGTACATAAACACTTACTACTTACTTAGCACTATATGTAATCAATGAATTAATCACTTAATAGTATAACGATTTACTGTTTTAATTGTGTATTTAAGCCTATGTAATTAAGGCATGTAATGAATAAAACAATCATTAGACTATACGAGACAGATTGAATTGCAAATAAATAGTTCTTCATTGTCAATTTTAGTTGAATACCAAATTACATGTTAAAGAATAATAAGTGTATGTTTTGTTCTTTTGTAGTGTGGATAATAACCATTGATTTGTTTTTCCCATTAAGTAAATATTATTTTTGTTCAAAGATTTATGTTTTGTATTTTATAAAAACAATCAATTTAGTCTGATAAAAGTTCAGTTAAATTCAAATATATATTAAATAGATATGTTATAAGCGCAAAAATTTTAAAGACGCAAAAACATCCTTATTAGGACGTCTTACCTTTACGTTACCAGTGCTTTCACGCGCAACTGACAAAACTATCTATCTCTTTTTTTCATATTGATTTTATCATTTATGACTCTTCTATCGTTTTAACTTGTATGTGTGTGTGCGTGCTGCTGTGCGATACACTTTTTCGGTTGATATGTTGGTGTATAACATATCTATTAACTATAATATCATTGGTTAAATTACAATATATAGTGATGTGTTTGTATTTGAATGTAATCATATACATTTGCTACCCTCTCTCACTCTTTCACTTTCCTACTCTACTAAAATCTCAAAATCTCGTATATACGAGACTCTAATTATTATCATTAATTAGAAAAAAATGATAACAGTTATGAAAATTTAACGATGACTAATTAGTCATCGTTACTTAGTACTGTTAATTAACAGTATTATAATTTGTATTAAATCACACCTTCTGGAATGTAATTTGACTAATTTGTCGCGAATCGCCATAAATGTAACTAGCTTTCTGTCACCGTAAAATCGTGTGTAGTACACATATTTTTTATTATAAAGCTGATTTTTTTTAAATACAATATGCATAACAGTTTTGGTAACATATTGTGGGAGACTGGTGCCTAAACTAAGCTTTGGCCTGTATTTCAGGACACCAGGTCTCCCCCCAACACGACACAACAAAAAGATCATAAAATAATTAATGAGAAAAAAAGAAAGAAACTAAAATAATATATTGATTAAAATAATTTAATGAGGTTTAGTTTTAAGATAAAATTTAATTCCTTAAATACAGTTAATACCTCTAACGTAATACGGAGAACCATTTAAAAATAGATTCTTAGCGTTACTAATAAATAAATTATACGTAATATTTAGATCAATAGAAAATAAAGTTTACTTTTCGGTAATTGCTAGAAAACGCTGCGTCTACCAAAAATTCTCTAAGTTAACAATTTACATATACCTACTACGGTATTTACCTTAGTAAGGTAGCCAGCATTATTAGTATCCAATAACAATAGTGGTTCATTCGCGTACTTTATTATGTTATTAAATTATGAAAGAACAATATACCGGTTACAAATAACTTATACAAAGTTAAACTAAGGGACCCTTGTTACATTGTGTAAACAGTGTAAAAGGCTAAATCGAATCTGAGAACACTTAACGAATTTCTAAGTAAGTAGACGTGTTACGGACGTCCCGTAATTAGTTACGTGGGCAAAACTATATTACAACAACAAAGGATGTTGTGTTTATGCTTCACGTTTCTCGCTATATAAACTGATTTATCGTATTTGATAAAATTCTATGTTAAGTTGTAAGCTGTGACCTGCAGAGAGGTCAATGATTTGTACTTTAGTTTCTACTAGATTTATTTACAATTATTTTAATATTATATTTAATTTTTAATTTAA
>DWAJ01006650.1:0-10158 GCA_018238005.1 Eurema mandarina | reverse complement strand
GATGTCCATGTGTCAGCTACTTTTTGTTCGCCACAGATTATACAAAAATAATACAGACGTTCATTTTGCGCAGGGACAGTTTAGATATTTAAATCTATATTTCGGTGAAGAAAAATTACATATAAATTTAAATTTTTATCGCGTATTTAATATGTTTCAATTGAACTCCGATGTAGCAGATAATAAAGTATTGTATTCGTATTAGGCGTTTAGGATATTCGCTTAGTATTCAACTTTGTATTATAAGAACAAAATAAATGTACGAGGGATTCATTGGACGAATTATCAGTACCTAAGGGAATTCATAAGAAATACGTATGATGATTAGTACCAATAAATTTTACAATGGTATATCTACGTAAATTTATTCTGTATCACCAAAATTAAGCCGACAAAGAAGGCCCTTCGGTTCGTGCAAAACGTTTCACACTGCAACATGTGAATGCTACAAAAACAGTGTATTAATTACTGTATAATAACTGAAGCGTCCCTGAACAGATTTCATTAAATATCTCTTTTATTTCTGCGCTTAAAATATAAACGGAGCGAATTGTTTGAGGTTTTATTTGTTGTGTCCGTTTTAATATGACGTGTATTTTAATATTTATTTCAATGTTATATATGAGAGATCTTTTACGATATAAAAGTAGAATACTTATCGTATTTAAGTAATATATTGTAAATCAGAAATTTAAACAATTATAATAAATTTATTAACTTTGTATCCGGTGATTTAATATTCTTGAAAGTAGATAAAATAAATAAGTATTTTGAAGTGTTACGCTATCTTAGTCTGTTTGTTATCTAGTTACACAGTTATAACTTAATCAAAAATGAACTAAAATTAAAATACAATGCGAACATAACAAAATAATAAGATACAAGCGAGTGCCAATTTTACAACCTTTATCCTCGCTAAGATTACACTCACACGCTCTACGGCAAAGAAATTACCGAGATTATTTCACAGAATTATTCATACTGTAAGCTTAGTACAACAGCACAATAAATTTACCCTACAACCTGCAGTATAATTTTATTAATCCTTACTTAACTATTCATAAGAAGCGCGCCGGGGCGTTGAATACTTCCCTCTAACATAGTTAAAGGATTAAAGGAGCAACCGAGAAGACGGCGAATTCAAAATATTCGCGAAAACAAGAAGTGTCTTAAACAATAAGGGTACTTCTGAAGTTAGCAGGAGTATACTGGAAGTATGTCAACTAATTAATCCAATGAGGCATCTTTGCACTAACGATGTTCGTCGTTTACGATCCGATATTGGTGTCGGGAAAATGTTTTCTCAAATTGCTTCCCCGGTGTATAAGTGTATTATGACGGTATTGACTTTGTACGTAGACTTTATTTACTGTGTGCTTTATGGACGTTTTGTTGGAAAGTATGAAAAGCTTTGTTGACGGCAACGAAAGTTATGGCTTATTATTATAATGCACCAATTATTTTCTTAACACTGCTTTATATTACACTATGCCATCACGACTAGCTATCACTAAATGCTAATACTAGTAAATGACAATGAGATTTAACTTACGTCCAGTAACCTCATCTTATCTAATGGCAACCTAGCTATACACTAACTTACCATCAGGCTTCAAACAATTATTAGTTTAGAAACTTTCCCGGTTTAATTATTTTTATACGACGAGAATTCCACAACAAAATAATATAATGCTTCATCTATAATAGCTTGTACAAAAATGTATTAATAAATGTTTTGTTAAGCACATAATAATTCGATAAGAGCTGAACCGATTTCGATAAGTCTTTAGATTGATAGTTAATATCTTGTCATACTTTAAACATGGAAGAAAAAAGAAAAGTAAAATAAGGAAAAGACATTATAATATACATATAATTTCTATGAAAATACATTTGAGTATAAAATTGTCTATTTTTCCTAAAAGACCAATATTAATATAATAAAAGAAAATAAACAGAAACGCCTCAACAATATCGCGAGTAAATAATAAAACACACTCCTCCTGAATTTTGATGAATGAAGGCCGTTCGTGATTTATTCCACAATACCCCACTAACACTAGACGGGCAATTGATTCAAATTTAGCATCAATAAATAACGTGATGGATGCGTTGACTTATTAGCTTTTTATTTAGTTTTATTTTGGATGTATAAAGTGCGAAGGTAAAGGGAAGATAAGGGTATTTTCTTTACAATTTAATTTTTTTTCATATAGCGAGGTATTTAGGATTTCGCCTAATGATTAGCAACCACCTTCTCTAGTATGTGAAAGGCTTAAAGACTTTTGATTGGGCTAATAGAGGTATAGAAATATATGACAATGGAAAATAAAAAGAGACGACCTATCGTCTTATATCCTAATCATCTCATCTCTCATCTCATCTCAACAGCCTGTTTCCGTCCACTGTTGGACAAAGGCCTCTTCAATTGATGTCCAGCGCGACCGGTCTTCAGCCACCTGCATCCAACGGGACCCCGCCACTTTTACCAGGTCATCGGTCCATCTCGTAGGTGGCCGTCCCACACTGCGCTTTCCGGTACGTGGTCTCCACTCCAGGATCTTTCTGCCCCAGCGACCGTCCGATCTTCGTGCTATGTGGCCTAGTAATCTTTAAGTACATTAAAAATGTTATACATATTAAAACGCATATATACTTTTCCTAGTCCGGTATAAAAAGCTATGTGAATGTTCTTTCCCCGTCTGCCATTAACAAACATAACATACGATTAAAAACCTGCAGCGAAACTGATAGTACTTTCAAACCTAACAGGTCTGAAGGAAGCTAATGTTGAGATGTTTGGAATAAGCTTAATTAATTTGTGAATGATTAAGTAATCAAATTTAAAAGGTTTCCAATCCTTGCTAGACTGTTGAAACGATAATCAGGTTCAAACTAGTTTAGGAGAATGTATTTAATTAAAATTTATTAAACGTTTGATAGTTACGAAACTCAAGATCATAATAAAAAAATCATAACAACTTTAATTTCCCTTATTATCCTATTTTCACTTATTAAAGCCTTTTTTCGCAATAACAAGAAGCCTGAGATCACCCCATAGCTTATAACGATATCTGTTACGAATTTTATGAAGTCATTTTAGAGCCTATTCAATTCAAACAAAAAAATCTTTACATAATAGTATCTAGGATTATATAAAAATGATTCATCTACAATGTATTTGAGCAGCGTATTGCTAGCAGTTAAATTACTACGATGTCAATAAAACAGTTCGTATTGCTACAGCAATAGCCATTAGCAATGCAAAGCTTGAAATCGCATTGTCTAAGCTCGCATACAATTGTGGAACATTAATGGTATAGCTTGCTGTATTGCTTGAATTGCTTGTGGATCTGTAAGGCGAGTTGCTAACGATGCGACAAGCAACTTTAAATAGGCATGACGACAGCTGAAGAAATAGTCCATCTCTTAGATAGTAAAAAAAATTATAACAGATTTTTACTTTGTCATTCAAAATACTACTAAGATATAGCGGGGTCTTATTGCGTCACAGCTTAAAATAATACTTGCATAACTGTGACGTCATGCGAATTTTCAAATCAATGTATCTCCTTAAGTTTTTGAATAGGAAAATAACTAAAAACTTATCTATTTTTTTTCATTAATCTATCTCACGGATATTATAATAAAAAAAATTTAAAAATTATTTTATATATTGAAATATAATTAATAATTATATTGAAATATAATGGTTGTGGCGGTAAATTTTATGTTAATTGTATGAAGAGAAGGTGACGGGATAGAACCTTCCTCTTAAGGGATCTTCGACCGTACTTACAACTTGCTGTTGATCCCAATGTTTGTTTGAGTAGAATACATATTAAATCAAGAACAAATATCACAAGAACAAATTCAAAACACGACGGTAACATTTTAATTAAATAATAATAAAATTCCAATAAGTCGCTTCGTCTATGAGCGGCTTAAACTTAAGATATTCTGATTTCTTGTCTATAATATTGCACAATACCGTCATCTATACGGCTCCAGTCGTGAGTTTTACGTCTTCATATAATTTCTTTACAGATGTTTGGCAAATATCTTTATCTATATACCTATATAAAACAAGAGGGGTTTTTACAACACTTATAACTCGAGATCGTCTAGAGCAATTTTTATGGTTTTTGGTTCGTTGAATTGGTCCCCGCCCCGAATAGCAGAATACATCTTAAAAATAATGAAAACTGGGGCCCAAATTTTATATGAAATAAGTTTTATATGAAAGTCGACGCGGCCGGAGTTCCGGGCAACATCTAGTTAACAATAAAATAGATACAAAACAGGGCCTGAATTTTAGTAATGAATATAGATCTGTTTTAATACATCAAGGTGCTTATTTTAACCATCAAGACCCGCGCTAAGCAGAGCTGGTTGGACTAATGAGAGTACGGATGCATTACTTACACATACTTTTCTTTTCAAATGTAAATATTTATAGATATAATACATAGCACTACCCAAAGCTTAGAAAAATATGAATTTTAAAATACTTATATATTTCCTCTGTAGGGGTAGGTATCGATTCCTTGCCGCAGAAGGCAAGTTTTACCTTAAAGTCAAAGTCAAAGTCAAAGTCAAAAGTGTCTTTATCCAATTAGGCTACACTTTTGAATGGTCATGGTATTACAAAACATTTCCCACCGGTTCGGAAGGCAGTTTCTACAGCGCAGAACCGACAAGAAACTCTGATAGTCGCTCTTTTTAAAATAAGAACATATAATTGTGAATATTGACAAAAACTGGACTATTATAATATTTCTACATAAAAAGGTCACCGTCCCACAAACGTTTAGAAATATCATTCCAAAGGTTTTTTAAAGACGAAGAAAGTAATCGCTTATCACCAGGAGAGCCTTCAGTACGACTCAATTGCCCACTATAATGAATACTACAGTTGATGAGCTATCTAGTTCATTCAATCGTTCAGTCAGGTATATAGAAATAAATAATGCTACTTACAATTTATCAATCGCGTATTTCCAGCAGGTTTTTATCCATTCTTGCCACAGGATCTGGAAAAAAATAAAACGTATTGAACATTTTTCGATTTATCGTTATCGGTATCGATCGATATAAGATCGAAATATCGAATCGATCGATACAAAAACACGAATAACCATTCTTTTATCTACATACATTTTCTCATCTACAAATCGTTATTAATACATCCTTACTACATTCATCCATACATCAATCCATACGAACAAATTTTCAAGTTTTAAACCTCAAATTTGTTTACCACAACATCAAATATACACGGAGTTTTCCAGACATCCGTTCTGACTTGAACACGGCTAAGTAAATTTTGTGCTTAACATTTCTAAGTTAGAAACCCAGTTTTCAACTTTACAAGGATGTACAGTTGACTAAAAAAGTATATTAAGGCATTCAAATTATAAATAATCTTAAAATAAAAAAATATATATATACAAAGTGTAAGTAAAAAAATATTCATAAATATATTCATAAATAACTACTTTCCAATATATGGCTTTCCTGCTCGTTTGACCCTATGTTATATCACTACAAATTTATTTACAGAGAAAGCATCTTTGTTTTATTCAAACTACAACCAAGCATTTTTTCTCTGTTCCTATATTCCTGTGTATGCTTAAATCTTGACAACTATGCAATCGGTTCTCATGCGGTTTTTTTTTATAGATAGAGTGATTAAAGAGGAAGTTTTATATGTTTAATACATGCATAATATAAGCGAGCGAAGCCGGGGCGGGTCGCTTGTAATATTATAAATATCAGCGTGTTTGTAAACTGCAAAATTATGAAATACATAAATTCATTGACAATTAGGCTATTATTAAGAATCAAATGGCACCATATACCTTAAAACGTAACTACGGTAAGTTACACTAAAGTGGAATATATGACGTACAAACATACAAGTAAATGAAAATCATTACTCTTCTTTTTCGCCTCGAGTATAAGGTCGATCTGAATAGACCCTTTAACAGTCCAATTGAATTTAACGAGAACTTAATAAAAGTGAAAATGATTTTCTGTCTTTACAGTTCTTATTTACCTACGCGCCCTTCGATAAATAAATAAGGATGCTGTCAACGTATTTCTGTTTCAAAGATATCTTTTATTGGGGAAATTGAATTTCCTCGTGATATTTTTTGATTCGCACCCGTCTCTGATAGGATGTTTCTGACGAGTTGGGTAGGAATGTCTTATTCTGATTGTTTGTTTTGGTTATTGATTAGACTAGTATAGATTTGCGATTTACACACTTTTCTTTCTATTTGACGACCGCTTGTCTTGTGGTAGCACAACTGCTTTCTACGCGAAGGGTCGTGGGTTTGATCCCCACACCGGAAAAACATATTTGTAATTTACATTTGTATTTTTCTGGGGTCTGGGTGATGCTATGTATTGTATGTATGTATTAACAAAAGAAAATTATGTATATGTAATTTATTCCGTTATCTAGTTACCAAAACACAAGCTTCTGCTTAGCTTGGAACTAGATGGCGCTGTGTATAAATGTCCTGAAAATATTTATTATTTATTTATTAACACCGGGATAAATGTTGTATGTCTAATCTATATCCCGGGGTCTAATCTATATTCACGCTGCGGTAAGAACGAAAAGTTTGGGGTTTTAGTCAGCAGAATTCCGACATAATATAAAGGTCCTTTCTCCGAAGTATCCACCTTTATGCTAACTTTAAAACTCTATTCATAATTCTTACGTGAAAAAGTTTGTCGTTTGACTTCGCTCCAAGTCTTCGTGATGCTTAAGTGAAAACCACTTCAACATTGACTTGACTATTTAGCCATAAATGCAATTGGTTCCATACTGTATTTTGATTCATATAAAACTAGTATTACAAAAAGCGTATGTGTTTATCTCTATTCCAGTTTGAAAAGACTTTATGAAAAGTTAAAGTTTTGTAACAGGTATGATATGTATGAATGGAACTACCTCGCCGCGAAGTCCAACTTCGATACCAAGTTTGTATCAAAACAGCTCTTTGTATCATTGTATGTTGCCTTGATAGCATTTGATTTTATAACTAACATTTCTCACGAGGCTTTGCTTGTCCTTGAAACTAGATACAGTTGCCAACAAAAGCTTACAGATTAAATTTGAACTAGATACCTTTATGCCTTCCAGAAATTTAAGGTCTTCGATGACGATCTTCAGACTGTCTAGTAGTAAATTATTTTCATAAAATATGATTCAATTGAATTGTAGTTTTGTATTGTGGTTTTTGTTGTGTCCTGGTTTTTGTAGCCCGGTTGTTGAAGCCCGGTTGTTGAAACCGATCTTAATATTATTACGCATTATTATTCGATAAATTTTTACCGAACAGAAAACTTTAAATTTTAATCATTCATGGTTAAAAAATTTACAAATAGTTATTATTTTGCAATACGAGCGTTATCTAGCAAACTGCTAAACCTATATTGTAAAATTTAATGGATATTGGATCACTAATGATACAAGCCGAATATGGCGACATGCCAAAACCTAAACAAATCCGAAAATTAATATCAGTTTAATCAAAAACAATGATTCAAAGCGGTAGTGGCCTGTTACGCTTTTTCATGTATAAATCTATACTAATATTATAAAGAAGTAAAGTTTGTATGTTTGTTAAATTGTAAGAGGTAATCTCGGGATCTACTGAACCGATTTCAAAAATTCTTTCACAAATAGAAAGACACATTATTGCTGAGTGTCATAGGCTATATAAAAAAAAGGATTGTTAACATTATGCCCAACGAAGTGGGAACGCGTCAGCTAGTATTGTAATAATTGAGTTTTGTTTATATTTACGACTGTATTGACTTATTTTTAAAAAGAGCAACTATCAGAGTTTCTTGTCGGTTCTGATCTGTAGAGGCTGCCTTCCGAACCGGTGGTAAATGTTTTGTAATACGATGATGATTCAAAAGTGTTACTATATGTAGCATAGTTGAATAAAGATACTTTTGACTTTGACTTTGACTTTAATTGGGCCAGATCGCCCGGGGTGGTACCAGTGAGTAATGGTATCATCAGAGATGTTATTGCGTTTCGTTCGGTAAGTAAGCATAGGATCATTTATCCCTTTTAATCACAAATACTTTCCTTTTAGGTCAGTATGACGACATATGACGTAACATTTTTCTCTAAAAGTATGAGTAATTAATTCTAAAATGTCAACCGGAAGATAAACGAAGGTTATTATAAATTTTAATAAGCAAATTAAGCAACCTTTTCCACGCTAAAGAGAGAGAGAGAGAGAGAGAAATTAAAAATTATGACGTCTGTAGAAAGCTTAGAAATGTAATTACAAGTTCATATTTTAGGGTTCAGTTTAACGTGATTTATTAAAATATTTTTTAACTAGCCGCTCCCCGCGGTCTTACCCGCGTATTTCCCGTTACTGGGATAAAAAGTATCATTTGTTTTCATTTCAACTAAATCAAATTTCATCTAAATCGGTACAGCCATTTTGCCGTGAAAGAAAGACAGACAGACACACTTTCCCATATTATAATTCGAAAATTAATATCTATATATAGATAGGTTTTCCATATTATTAGTATGGAAGTATGAATGTTTGTATAAAGATATATTTGAATTTGACTTTGATCTGATGACGTAACGAAACCGGTTGTAGTTTAGTAATAAAGTTGGCATAATAATTAATAAAAAACAGTAGAACTATTATTACGTATTATTATTAAGTGTATTGTTTCTTAAGGTTTTTTCTTTAGCCTTGTGCCGTGTGCACAAACTATATATGGTATTGTGTATCTAGCATTAAGAGCACTATGTATTGTCAGTTGGTACAGAGCAATTAAATAGACTGGTCGTGCCTTCATCTTTTATTTAAGTCCCAATTATTATTAGCGTAATTGAGCCGCTACAGCCTCATTAAAACTATAGGCCTTGTTCAATATGTAAGAGAGAAGAAAAGAAAAATTGTCGTAAGAGGAAATTCTGAATAGGAAAAAGGCGATGAAAGAATTTTTACCCTCTAATGCTATTTACCATAAGAAACCGATATTAACCAACTACCATACGTACACAAGCTTGGATTAATACTTAACCAACTGCAGAACATTCTACATAATATTATAGTAACACTTTTGAAATGTCATAGTACAAAAAAAATTTCTTAACACAATACTACGGAACCAACAAAAGTGTTTTAATTAACCGTTTCGTTATTACAATTTGAAATATGAATCCTTTTTAAATAACATTCTTTTAAAGACAAAGAATATAAAAACTCATTTGTTACTGTTGTTTGTAGCAAGTTTAATTAAGGTAACACTGAAAAATGAAGTTGTGTTTTAATTATTTTTCAATTTTATAAAAACTAGCTTTTGCCCGCGACTTCGTTAAATTGAGAATTTTTAAAGAATATAATATTTTAAAATACGTCAGCGTTAATAATATTTTAACTGTATGTTCTTAAAAGAATAAATTTGATTATTTGAACCGTTTACACAACGCACGCAAAGTTAACCCAAATATGTACCAAAAGAGCGTACCTATTCTTAAAAGGCCGGCAACACACTCGTGACATCACGAGTACTCATAGGCGGCGCTGATCACTTTCTATCAGTTGACGCGCTCTGCCAGTTTGCCCCCTCTTATACAAAAAATCCTCTATTTTATAATTTTTTTTAATGCTTCGTTCCGAGATGTTATACAACTGGACAATGCTATGCACTCCAAAATTGTTATATGTATCAGATGCGGTGCTATGTTGTATAATGTCGTAATTTTATGGATATTTATAATGTGGTTGTGCTCATGATAAAATAAATAAATGAATACAACCTTAAGCCTTCCTCTATAAATGGACTATCCAATATAAATATAATATTTCTATTCGTACCAGTAGTTTCTGAGATAAGCGTGCAAACAAACGAACAAACGAGTTTTGAAACTAATACTATATTATAATATAATACTAGTAAACATTTTAGGAATATTAGTATACTAGCCGCTCCTATATTTTTTATATGTCTAAACCATATTATTTAGAGTCATTTTAAAATGTATACAGAACCCTTTCTGGGCGAATTAGCTTCCCACTTGACCAGTATTTTTGTATAAATAATTTAGTATCTCATTTCCCAATTACAAAGCAGCCTGTACAACGTCACACGATG
>DWAJ01006649.1:0-10159 GCA_018238005.1 Eurema mandarina | reverse complement strand
GATACTTTCTCAACACTTTTATACCTACTGTAGAGATTATGATTAGTGAAAACTCTGGACCGAGGCATAGAAAGATTATTCTTAACCTACTCACGTCTATGGTAACTCTCAGTTCAGATCTTGGTGTTGAGGTATTAAATCAAGTGCCATTGACTCCAAAACATTTGCAATATATTGTTGAAAAACCTAATTATAAGGAGAAGGATAATGTAAGAACAGCATTTGTTCACTTCATGACTTCATTCCTTGTTGATGGTCACCTACCACTTATAAAGGCGTTACTAGAAAAACAAGGGTTATTGCCGCTTGTTATACCGGGCTTGATACAAGATGAGGCTGAAGCTGTGTTAATGTTTTTTAATATTTTAGAAAAAAATGTCATAAATAACACATTGATATCAAAAACACTTAAACTAAAGACATTTAGTCACCAAGTACTGCACAATCTTTTTAAGATATTTAACTGGAAAGGACCTCCAGAATTAAGCAATGAAGTCAGAAAAGAAATGCAACCTGAAATACTGACTTTATTGTCAAATATAATAAAAACACTGTTTACATCAAACAAATTGGGATTATATTTTATTGATCCGTACCTCGGAACGAGCGAAACAAATAAAAATCAAAATTTATACAAAGCAATACTAAGTTTAAAAAGACCTTGGGAGAATAGTTATGAATGTGAAACCGTTCTTGAAATTGTTTATAAATGTCCGGATTTACATCGAGCCCTCGTCCATGTTCTAGAACAGAGTTTTCAACCACAACATTCTGCAATCTGGGAAAGGGCAACAGACTTTACGATCAAACTCTTGAATAGTATGAAACCAGAAGATATGCTGCCGCGAATGCAGAGCTTAAACACAATACAAGTTGTAAACTTCATCAGATTTGTAACATTGCCTGTTCCATTATTAAAACTCATTCAAACAAACACTGGGACAGACAAAAATATATCTTTATACTGCATTAAAGTGCTCGTTAAAATGTTGCAAATGCTAAAAAGGTATATGTCATTATTGGAATTGGAAGAATCAACTAACTTAAGTGAGATGAGAAGCAAGTTAGAACATTTTATACCAAAACATGTACCCGCGCCCAACAATGTTGTAGCATTGATCAACAATGTTATTACTGGAGATGAGAAAGTCGAAGAATCACAAGAATACAAGCTACCAAAATTAGACACAGCCGATTCACTATTAGTGCTCATAGATTTATTGCTCTTGTATAATTATATACATCCAGCATTCTTTGAATCACTCGAAAGCGCCATCGATTTGAAAAAAATCTTAAATTTTACTCGAACACTATCATCAGGTCCAATTTCCCTTTTGAAGTTCAAAGTTGTCTCGTTATGGCTAATTTTAGATGAGACTGCAATTTCTCTTAATAATGAAATGTTTAAAGACCTCTTTCCTATTATGTTAGAAGTTTTTACGAGTGACGATGAAGAAACGTGGAAAGAAAGTAAAGACACATTACACAATTTCTTGAAGAACACTGAAATTTTTGAAACAGATGAAAACGAGATAGATTTACTGCTGTATACATTGAGAAATGCTAAAGTAAATCCAATTACGATCGTTGCTAATGTTATAGAATATGTTCTACAAAACAAGAAAGAATTAACAGAATATATCAGAAACCAAATGGTCAATTTTGAAATATCCGATGAGAATGCCGAATCTAACCTAGACAAACTATTTACTGATCTCATGAATAACAGGAGTACAGAGGATAGTATGTTTTTAGAAAACAAATTGCCGTCACCATTTATAATTGGTTGCATACAATATATTCAAAGTAATAAAGAAGCAAAGAAGAACTTAAAAGAATTTCTGTCTTTGTACATAGCAAATTTGTTACATAGCAATTTTTCGCCAGAACTATCAGAAGTATTAATTGGAGATTCTAAATTATCAGTTAGAAATTACGTCACTGAATGGACAGTCAAACCTGTATCTTTACCAGACACAATTGTGAAAGACAATGTTTTATTAAACATATCAAAATCCATAATAGATGATGAAGCTGTCGATGCAACTGATATATTTCCCCTAGAAACTTCCGAAGACGAATATGACATTGAAATTAATAATGTGTTCTACAAAATAACAAACCATAATTCGGATAGTTCAGAATTATTAATCTGGGCAAAATATTTAGTGTTCTGCACAGTGAGATTAGCAACAATAGATCAATTAACACCAGAAAAACAAAACAAAGTCCTAAGTTATTTTAGGATAATAATTGCTATGGGAAAGAAGCAACACTTAATACACACTATCAGAAACATTCTTTTAAACCTATTTAAAAATACGCATTATCTAAAAATCTTCAAAGCCTTAAATACGGGCAAAGAGTCGTATATTTTAGCAACTGATTTCTTATTGCAAATTATAGTAGGAAATAAAGATATTGTAGATTACCTGGACAGAAAGCACTATGTTTTAAGGTCGTTGCAACAGAAGACGTATTCAGAAATTGTTAAGGCATTTATCAAAATAAACAAAAAAAGAAACGTATGTAGCGATCATACAATTAAAGTATTAGAAATTGTTGGTATTACAAAGGATAATGATAGTGATATCTTAGAGCGAATATTTAATACTGAAGTAGAATCATGTGTCAAGGATGATAAAGAACCTAGCTTAATATTGGAAGTACTAAGAGCATTAATAGAGAAATATTCAAAATCAGTTGAGTTGGAATTATCTGCAGAAGTAATAACGAAATGCGTGAAATTATATACAGACTTGATAACAAATAAAGAATTCACAATAAATCTAACGAATCTAGAAGCAGCATTATCCAACTATTTTGAAAATAAACCACCTCAAGTGGCTCATGTAAAAGAGGATGATTTTAGAAAATTCTTCAACGCAAATGCGATGCGAAAAACTACGGCAAATTTAGCTTCTACATTATTGAAATTTAATAATAAATTTTGCAATATATTCAAAGACGAAATAAATAGACCAGAGATTTTGGGGCATAGAGAACTCACTTTACCGCTTGGGAATGGGCTTATATATCATAACCAATTCCTTGCTAATAACAAAGATTTTGTTGAAAAGTTATATAGTGAATATAAGTCTAACATCGTTAAATACTTGGAAAAGCCTCACAAAGCTGGACAAGTTTATATACAAAACTGGAAATTCATAAGGAAACTCGTGACGGAATGTATGACGGTGCAGGATTGTCAGAAGTTATTCTCGAAGATCCACAAATTTGAAGTTTTGGATTTGAATCATATACAATTGATTCAAGTTATGTTCCTGAAAGTATATACTTACAGTGATAATGCTAAACCAGATTGTTTCATTAACTATTTATCGTCTATACTTAATTTAGTATTAGTCTGTCTTAAAGATGACAAATTAAATGGTTTAGAAGAAACGATATGCACTGTGTATAGTTCTACTCAATTGAGTAAAATTGTGCAATTGTCTGAGAATAAGGATAGCTTCAAGCAAGTTGTAGATAGCGCCACTTGGAAGAATTTTTGCAAAAGTGTATTAAAAAGTGCTTTGAGAATTAAAACAGCAGAAGAAGAGAACACATTAGGACCTAAATTGCTTGGTCTATTTACATCTTTAGTGAAGCTTATGTATCCGAATGATCATGAGGACATTGTTATCATATTCGATATGGTGACATCGCATTCAGAATTCTTAAACGTGATGCTGAGTCACCATAGTCTAGATATCAAGTCCAGACTGCTGCAACTTCTATTTTGTCTAATATCTCTAAACAAGTCTATAATGAAGCCTCAACAAATACCGATTTACTTAAGCTCATACCACGCGACGAGAAGTCCCTGTGATAGACTTATATTATCAATACTGCAATTCTACGAAAGCAACGGACTACCGGTTAACGAGTATAAACCTTACGTATGGGGTGATTCCGCTGCTAACTATTACGCTGTACGCAAAAAGCGAACCGCGTCTTTATGGAGTCATCCAACACCGAATCAGGTTCTCAATCTATTTGACAGAGAAATCATTGAGAGAACAGTCCGCTTCTTCCCTATTAATCAGAAGCTAGATTATTATTTCGAACTACCGGCCTGTTGTGAATCGCTGAAAGAAAGTTCGGTCAAATCATTTCTAGATAAGGAACACGAGCAAAAAGCGAAGTTAAAGCAGGAAACAGTTCGGGATAACGAAACGGGTTGGAATAATTTGACAAAGAAGGAAGAATACGGTTTGGCTGTTAAGAAATATAAAGAGTTGGATATATTATCTGTTTCGCATTTAGAAAATGATAAGGATATATATGATCCAGCGTTTCTCTTTCCGCTTTTGAGTCATTTGTTGGCGCCGGGGTCAATGGCTTCGTGCTTCAAGTTGATGAGGACTGGTCTTCTTTCGGTGACGGTAGTGGCGTTGGGGTCACAGTGCCCGATGATGAGGGCCGCTGCCTATCATGTCTTACATAGATTCTGCATGCTATTAGAGTTGGAAACGTAAGTTTATTTTTTGTGATTTGCATTTGTTTTTTGTGAGTAAACAATGGTATACGTAGATGATATAATTTTAATCTGTTTTTGTTCTGTAATAATTTTACTTTGTTTTCTGAGTATTTCGTTAAGTTCCTTGTTTAAGATTATTACATGTTCTTGTCACAGAATCCTATATTAACACAATAATTATCTTTTCCAGGAGACATAAGAACGACAAACTTCTACTAACAGATTTCATTACAACCCTTCGGTCCAGCTTAAGCAAAGCGATGAAAGATGCAAGTAAAGATGAAAATCTTTTTGACGATTTGAAAAATCCAAAGCTACCAGCTATAGGGGTTCTATACCTTGCAAAGGCGCTATCCGTTTGCACTGCACCAGCAGACCCATTATACAAACCAGTTAACAATTTCCTCATAGCCAAGCAGTTTGTAGATCTAAGCATAGTTCCAGATTTTCTAACCCTCTTTCACGATAACGAAGTAGAGAGCACAGAACGGAGATTGTGGTTATTGGATATTATGACGTATGGAGTGAGAACTATGACGGATGTCAATGTGACCTTTAAGAGTATGTGCGTCAAAATGCTCATGGATTTTTATACGTCAGTGCTATGTGACAGACGGACGAAAGTAAAAATTATTAGGGTTTTGAACTCTCTAGTTGGGATACCGAAAGCTTGCGATATTCTTCTAGAAGGCCATGGTCTAATGTCATGGCTACATTCGATCATTTGGTACCTACGCGGAGATGATAAAGTTGTTGTCCAAGAAATATTCGTTCTAATAAAAAGTATGTTAGACAGTCTGAATATAAACACGTTTGTAAAACAAATAAAATTGAATGTTCATGATGTTAAACTCAAAGGCGATGTTGAGTATGAAATTTTAAGCTTTATATATGAACTTTTGAGTCACGTAGATACAAATGACGTAGACGATGTTATAACGTACATATCGTTGTATAATACAATATCTAAAAGGACTATTAAGTTTTTAACTAAAAAACAAATGATTAATGTTCTAAATAAATGTTGCCAGAAGATTAAAACTAAGGAGAGCGTTAAAATTATGAGCCAAGCTTTAATGGCAAATAATCCGACCATGCTAAGAAGTAAGATAATAAATACTGATGATAGTAGTTTAGTGAAACAATTAAATTTGTTAGTCGATACCTACGTTGTATAATTGTGTTATATTTTAAGACTAAGGTTAATAAAATTGTTAAATAATAGATTGGATTTTATTATTCATTCTACTTAGCTTGATTTATTTTATCTATTCGTTTTAAATCAATTTAGAAAATTTAGATATAGTCCCTTGCAACTTCACATATTTTTACTCAGTTTAATTTTAATATTATATAGACTGAAATTTTCTTCATATTAGTGCCGAAGCCGAAGCTTTTGTTACTCAAAGTCAAACATATTCTACTAATCCTAATATACATAGTAACACTCTTATCTAACGTCATGTTATTGCTAATCAAATCATTTATCAAATGTAATAAATACAATATAGATAGTATTAGTATTCAAAATTAATAAATTTTAAAGTACTATGTTCATTATTTACTTCCCGACTCCCGCCTAGTCCGCCTCCTTGATTCGCCATCGCGAATATTATAAAATGACTTCTCCTTTAAGTATATCTCTCCTATACACAATATACATACATAAGTGCTTTAAGAGAAGAATACTGTTTAACATGATCGTTTCGCAACATGTAAATGTAATCAGATTCAAACGTAATGTTGCCTGTAACTTTATATAATGTTATCTGAGCGGATGTGTCCAATCTGAGATAAAGAGAATACAATTACATTATGTGCAATTCTTTAATTAGTAGGTTATAAGTACGCGATTTAAACTTAATCAAAAATAATAATCGAATTTTCATATGGTCAATAATGGACAAGATGAATAGAAATTGATATTAAATTTATTTCTTTGGTTCGATCCCCACACCAGAAAAATATATTTGTAATATATTTTTTTATTACAATAAAATTTAGGTCTGTGTTGCTATGTATTGTATGTATGTATTTACAAAAGAAAAGTATGTGTATGTTATTTATTTCGTTATCTAGTTGCCATAACACAAGCTTCTTCTAGGCTTGGAACTAGATGGCGCTGTGTATAAATATCCTGAAGATATATATTATTTGTTATTATTTTGAAGGACGTTTTTGCCGCGCAAAACTGACATCACAAAATCAATTTCTCACACTTGTGACTTGACGTTTTCAAATGAGTTCTGAAATTGTGATTTTTCTAGAAAACTTAATATTTTAA
Organism: Eurema mandarina; assembly: GCA_018238005.1. Lineage (NCBI taxonomy): Eukaryota > Metazoa > Arthropoda > Insecta > Lepidoptera > Pieridae > Eurema > Eurema mandarina. Next base: position 3,392 of record DWAJ01006649.1, on the reverse strand, counting down.
AGGCTCCTTATAGATAATAAAATTCGCTAATCTTAGTAAATACATATTATCTATAAATACAAAAATTTTAAAGGTTTTCATGTTTGTTTGTTACTTTTTTAAGCAGACTTTTTAATCGACGTGCCGGAATTTTGGCATTATAGCAAATAGGTAAACATACTTTTCATTTCAACATTACCTCGAGCAGAAATAGCGACCCTAAGTCTTAGATATTATTTATTACCAAAGCTAACAATACATAAATAAAGATGACATCGTGTAATTTGCCTGTCTGCATCGCAATCAGGATCGGTCGGACCGCGTCTATAAGTGGCGCTTTATTTATATTGATGGCAAGCTTCAGCTATTTATAGCTGATCAAGGGAATTAATGGTCATCTATAGGCTTTCGTGGTGGGAAAATATGTGATACGATGGGACACTGAGTTAGTTCGCTTGTTCTAAAGTAGATTTTATTTTTAACTAGCTGTTGCCCGCGACTCCGTCCGCGTTTACTTTCATAAAAAAATTATTCCCCTGGAAACTGGATAAAAAGTATCCTATGTCCTTCTCCAGGTTCTAAACTACATCCCCACAAATTTTCAGCTAAATCAGTTGAGCCGTTATCGAGTTATAAGTGAAGTAACTAACACGACTTTCTTTTATATATATAGATATAGGTTTGTCCCGCAGATGTTCTTTTCTAATACTAGCTGCGCCACGCAGTTTTTAGCGCTTAATCGCTCTATCTGATAAAAAATCGTATGTAAATTGGTTGTGTGGTTTTAAAGATTCAATATTATCACATCGATGTGTACTTTCATTTTTCATTGATAAACAAAATTATTCTAAATATGTACATTTTGTAATTTATCATTTTTATATTAAAGTTGTAAAATAATTATACTTTTAAATAAACTTTTGGTTTGTCCGCATATAATAATATCATTCATCTATTTAGGTTATATAAATAATGTTCCTTGCAGACAAACAACAAATTTAGCCATCTATAAATAACTGTATAGATTTTCTTTTTAATAACTTTAACAGCTAAAGAAGGAAGGATTAACCGAATTAAATCATTCCGTGTGACAATTTGACATGAGACACTTCAAAGCGATTATAAACTCATACGCATAATTATTAGACGGGTTTTAAAAATGTCGCAATCCTACGCAGTAACGCAAGTGATATTATGTTTAAGAAATATTTTGAGAAATTGAATGTAGTACATATGTATTATCATAAAAACGTAACGAATCGTTGTTTGTACATGGAAAATATATGAGAAAAAATATAATAGGAGACCTTTATTAACGCAATAGAACCCAAAACAATGATTTTTGGAATTTTTGTGTTTGTCTGTTTGTTGTGCACGCTAATCTCAGAAACGGCGTATCCTATCTAGATGGGGTTTTCAATGATATATTGTGGCAAGGTTCATTTAACATTTAGTGTTTAATTCATGTCAGTCGGTTGATAAATTAAAAGTTATGGCAATTTAAAGAATCATGTTGAACTTGCTGAACTGTTGGCGCGAATGCTGCCAAAGTCACTTTTTTACGCGGACGAAGTCGCACAGCTAGTATCTATATATATTTCTTATTTATAGATACATAGTAGGATAGTACATTTTAAAAATGTCTCTTTTAATCAAAAGTGTAAGTGTATGTGCCGTTCTTTTGTAAATAAATAAATAAATAAATAAAAAGTAAATATTACCTCAGCACTGCGTAATAATAATTTGTAATATAATAATTACAATACTGTGTAATATTGTGAAGAAATTGTACAGTTAACTGCAAAAGTAAATAAACATAAATACTTACAATTATTAATTTTCACTATGTGTAAGCGACGCGACAAGAGAACAAAACGACCTTTCCATAAGTATTTTAAAAAACAACATATATGTCACCAATTATAATTTTCGGTAGGAATTAAACTATTAATTAAGCTGTTTTGTAACGATGAATGTGTTAATCAATATTCGTAGTTATTTGTACATCTTATAACGAAGAGAAATTGGCCAAGAGATCAGGCCCCAAGTATGAGTTGCTTGGTAAATTTCGTTTTTTACTTAAAATTTTTAGAATTTACACTATTGCTAAGACGATAGTCCTTATTCTTATTCAAACCAATATATTTGACTATAGAATTCAATTCGTTTTAAAATTAATCATTAAACACACAGACAAACAATGTAAACATTAAATACTCACTTATTTATAATGGTTAACACGAATTTATCGAATACATTTTTACAGAACTGATTATTTCACATAACAAATTTTATTTAATGATTAGTCTAACTATACTTTTTCCAATATCTTTCAGTTTTTCGTTACGTGCAATACTTTCAGTCTATAAAGTAGCATCTGTCTCTTTTCCCTCTCTCTAGACTGTTCGACTAACTTAAAAGTTAGTCAATAGTCAGTCTTATTCAAAGCGAGCTTGAAATACACAACGAAATAGCTAAAACCATCGCAAAAACTAAAAAAAGTGTACCGTAAAAACACAAGTTAAAGACAAAACTACAATGTTATTATATTTCAGTGTATATTGTGAATTTTAATCGGGACATTTTATTTTTGGGATGTTTATATCGGTTGTCATGGTAACGGTATGTTCATAAAGAATAAGTTCATCTGTTATATAATTAAATGTTTAAATTACCTACGTTATTGCTTGTTAAATAAAATGAATGTATTAATTAAGTCTCTTAAGTTCATTTTTTTAAAAGATTTCTCTGAATACAGTGGAATTTAGGTTCTTATTAAAATTATTTCTATCGAAATTTTATAAAATAGAGCAGCAATTATTTACCAAAATTTCTTGCCTTTTTTTTAAAGAGAAATTTCCCGATCGATAGTACGTAGGTACCTAGTTTAGGTAATAAAGATATCAAATTAGGACTATATTGCCTTGCCTACAAGAGATGTAGTAAACAGTTCCAAACTTTTGGTTAATTATTATTAATTAAATATACTTATTTTACGTTTAATTTGGGACCAGTTGTTTCATCAAAATCTCGTGTTTTCCAAAGAAGTGAATAATTTTAACCAATGAGTCATTATCAAGACGCAATGGTCACGATCTTCTAGATCACGAAACTCATGTATCGATTGTGGTATTTGGATCGCAGACAATGTTCTAATTTATGGTAAAGTTTACGTACTTTTTTTACTAGACGTGCCCCGCAGTTTTACTCGCGTTCCCGGAGCAATACCGGGATCTATAGTAAGCCTCATTTATGTTTAGCGCTGGACGAAACCTGCGCAGAAGAAAAAAATAAGGTATCGAGGTAGCGGTGCAGCGCGCGGGGCGCGTGATCGTCGGGTGCGCGAGCGTTGATTGGTTGTCCCAGTCGTGTTGTCTTTCTCGCACCCACGAGCGCGATTCTACCGATGCGCA